>NMRB01005099.1:10061-25639 GCA_002633025.1 Notospermus geniculatus
ATACATACATAGAATGCGTCAGGCCCGCAGGAAATGGAATGGCCAAGGGCGGTACATTACAGCAGTCATTGATAGAACTTAACAGGATGGAGCCGATAGAAGGCAAACCACACAGTATTCTCTATAAGCAAACAATCTTAGTACTTGTATGAGTGAAGTTAGCCCAGGGTGACAAGACATAGAGAAGAGAAAGGCCTAGGCGTGCCCATTTTTAATAATCATTTGCAGTAAACTTGGAGGTATTTAAGATAACCGTAAATGAAAGCGCCTTTGTTATTGGCAAATATTCGTTGTCATAAATGCTCCGGGCGCGTATGCTACATTGTCTAAACGGGCACGAGTTGTGCCGACCTGGAGGCCTAGCTCAGCTCAGGCACTTTTTAAGCCCATGAAAATTTTTAACCGTGCGAAATGGGAGGCATGTTCCAAATGGTGACGCAGTTGGCGGATCTAAAAGACAATGAGAAAAACGTTCTTGCCCCAGGAGAAGGCTGATGGTATTTCTACTTTGTGGATGTCAGCTTCTTTGGTGAATCAGGAGTTACAGGGAGGGGCTCGTGCAGATACATGTAGGTCTACACGCTAAAAAGTTACAATTTAAAATTAAGCATTTCAAGTGATCCTAACAAAATAATATTCGGAAACGGCGTAAAATTATACATCACCCACATCAGAAAATTTCTGCGGGCAAAATGGAGGTACTGATACAACCAGCCTTTGCCATGGACTACACGGTCTCATGAGTAGCCAACCGCTATCGTTGATCGATTCTGCCCTGCTGATTTTTTGCCTCGACGAAGGATTCCAAGGGGGTTGTCGTCTCTTAATCTGCTTTGATGGCGTTCATGTTGAACATCTAGCGAATAATGGTGTTTTGGTCAAGAACTACGGCATCAAACACTACAGAATGGCACACATAGGGTTTACTTCGTCAACAAACATGGAGGAAAGCCATTATAGAAACGCCTGGCCTGCAGGAATGCTACAGGGAGTATCAACGTTCCCTGTGAACTTGAATATTTTTGCGCTCGCCCGTTGGTTGTTTTTTCGCTGCATGATCAAACTGTCTTTAGTTCTGTGACAAAGCAACGCCGTTGGCTGTGGCATGGACAGTATGGATGGCCAAGGGTTTGTTTGCAGCCGTAGGACTGTCCGTAGGGGCGAAAAAAGGCGAATTTCTCACCCGCACGGGCGCGAGAGGATGGTGCTCGAACTATGCTGTACAACGTTTTCTCAAGATGTTGGCTTCTTAAAGCGGACTATTCGTGCCGAGTCAAAGATTCAACAGCACCGTTTCCGGAGCGGCCGCCGCAATGCATTTACCAGTTGTTGTTACGAATAAAACGGGACGTTTTATTATTTTTGGTTCACTTTGGACAGACGCGAGCAATCCGCTTTAAAGCGGGTGATCCACTGTTGCGATTTTGGCTTGAGACGGGGTTGCGTTCCCTTGCGGTTACCTTATAAGGACTTCCGATTGCCATATAAGGTAACCGCAAGGGAACGCAACCGCGTCTCAGGCCAAAATCGCGACAGTGGATCACCCGCTTAAGCCAGCTTCACGGCCAATTGATGGCTGCGTCGGACAAGGTTACTATTTTCACCAGTTTCAAGCTTTCGCATCGCCTAACAGCAAGACGAAACTAGATCATGTAGTTAACTACAGGTAGTTAAGAAACCTTCAAATGACACCAACTGTCCTTTACGACAATAACTGGAAGGAGCTGCCGTACATGAGCAGCGCTGAAGTAGGCCCTTATTTAAACACACACGGTACCATGAGATGCTTTTTCAAATAGATGCGAGTTACGAATGCTGCGTTCACACCTATTGCGCATCGAAATCGGTTTCCGTAAATCGAAATACGGAAATCGGTTTGGTTACGTCGGGTCGGGTCACACTACAACTAAACCGATTTCGATTCGAAACAAAACGCGTCACACCAAACTCGCGATAAAGTGTTTCGCGATAACTGTTTCGATTTGGCTATTTCGATTTAAATACCGGTTTCGTTAAATCGATATAAAAGTGATCTATTTCGAATTGAGTGTGACGCGTTATATCGGAATAGGCCTTTATTGCGAATTCGATTCGATATAAAACCCTAGTGTGAACACAGCAGAAGAAATAGGCGAAGAAATCTTGCTCATCATAAGAATCTGAGGAATACATTGTATTCCTTTTTTCAAATTTTCCCCAAGTTTGGCCCAGAGCTCAGTCAGAAACAGCCAACAGCGATACCAACACTGAATACATTTTAGATAAAATCTTAATTTGCCAACACATCTTGCTTGATCGAAGACCTGCCTACAGCTGGAAAAACAAAAGACGTACCTCACGGTTAATTTGCCCACGGCTTTAAATAATAAATTCTAAATGAAATATCGCATACCCATCTCATCCCGGGGCATTTTTAATTTAAAAGACGGGGACAGATCACCTCTGGCCTTTGGGACCGCACGAGGCTCTGCCCTCGTCTAATATGATCCCAGAAAACGGACGCCGGCTTTTTTCAGCCGTACCCCAGGGCTTTGACAAGGATATGGGAATTATTTATTAGAGCTGCAGGTCAAATGAACCCGTCCACGATCTGACCAGAGGGTGGAGAAGATTTGGGGCCAAATTACTTTGGATTTGGACCTGAGGGCAGCAGGCGAACTCACTAAGCAAATACAGAGCAATATTAATGAACGTATCCTGTGGGAACATGGTAACCCGAGGTATTCCGACATTAACCCGGAGACCCGAGGAAGACAGCTCAGCCAGACTGTGTGAAAGTTTAACGGGAAGATCTCCGGTTTGGGAAATCAACAACAGGAGAAATTTCTGCTGTTTAAATCAGCGAACTGGGAGCCAGGTAAGAGACAAGTTGAAGGGACCAATAGGAAGCCAGTCATTGTGCTTTCGCCACTTCCGTCGTACACAGCGTTAAAAATTACACATCCACGAGGTAACATTTTTTAAAATGACGACCACATATTTACAGCGATTTGTCAGCCAAAAAATTTGAATGCAAAAGGGGACGAATCTTTGTTTACAAACACTAATTTCCTGCATTCTGATTGGCTGTGAGGGCAATGTTTACAAACATCATTCTTCTGTTTACAAAACGACTGTCGATCCGCTTTAAGTTGTTGCAGGCTCGGTTGCATTGTTAAATTGGTAAAATATACTACTTTCCTTTCTTAGGTTGATGGGCAGCCACGTCCGCCAAAAATGCATTACCTGCCACATAAGAACTTCAGAATGCAAACCTAGACAAAAATTAAATATCGGAAATTAAATATCGGCCTGGATGCGTTGGTTATTCCAGAGAGCAATGCCGCTGCTACTGAAGGAAAAATGAGACCTTTTTCCTTCCCATCCATGGAAGGTTACCAAAATAGGATTAGCTTTATTGTTCTATAACTTATGAGTGTTTTGATTAATATTAAGAAAGTGCCGATGGCTTTCCCAGGGGTGGCAGCTTTGACAAAGGCAGCCCCTGAAAGACTTGGTGTCTGATGTCCCCGGGAATCAACAGTCCCTTTCATTAAGGTAATACCCTGATTTCCACAGTGGCCTAACTGGCCTTAGTACATATTAATCGTGAAATTAGCAGGATTCGAATTAGGAAGACAGTTGGCATCGTTGTTGCCGAAGGATATCCGACAGGCTTGCCAGATATGAGAATAGGAGAGATGACTGTCAACTTTATTGTAGACAATTGAGATGAAGGTTAGCTATAAACTTTGTTGTTTCTGGTCACAGTGACGCTGCAACGAAAGTGCCATGGTAAACAACTTCGAATCGTTTGTCGCCAGCAAAGGTTCCCGAGCAAGCGTAAAAAATTCAAGTGACGATAAGTCAGGTCAGATTCTTTGAGTCTCTTGTGTAAAAGGCTGAAAATCGAATGTTCCGCACTTGATTGGTCAACGCAACGTTTTGAAGCCTGTGATTGGTTGTCTTACGATCATGTGACCAACTGAAGAGTGCCCGGATGTCGATAAGCGACCATCTTTCAACACCTTTGATACATGAATGTGCATTTGGCGGCTCGGTTGAAAACGCTTTTATATGACGCAAAAGAGCAACAAACCTTACTTCGCAGAATATTCTGGCATTTTCATAAAACACGATATGCCAATGTTTACCTTTATGCCAGGGAGTTATCAATAGCCTATGGGTGTGCCCCTAGCACGTGGAGCAGCAGTCACTGAAATAGCAACGTAAATATCAACAACCGATATCATACACTTACCTCGATATAAACTAGGATTTTAACCCCTTCGATGCTGCGGACGAGGTGTAGAAAAGGAGCATTGCTAAACAGGATGATCCACCATTGCATCATGGGATCGACAAAAGCCGGTGTGATAGGAAAGAATGTCACCAGGAAAACTGACCTGGGACCAAAAGATCCTTTTTAAAAATATTATTTCAGGAGTGCAAGCGCCCACTTAGGACATTATAGCTACTCATCAAACAATACTGGACGATATTAACGATATGTAGGAGGAAACCGGAGCCCCCGGAGGAAACCTACGATGTCGAGGAGAGATCGCCCTCTCTACCACATAAAGCCACTTGCACGACCGGGGATCGAACCCACGACCTCATGTTTCCACTGCGCCACCCCGACACCCCAAAGATTCTATTGTCACATTCTAACGATTGCGTTTGATTTCTATCGCCACGCAACTTTATTCGTCATGGAAAAGTAGAAGCAGGTGCTTTTTACAGTGGGACATCCTTTACTGTTACACCTGGACCAACGGAGGATAATAGCAGACTTGGGAATCTGAGACTATTGACCGAATGACGTCAAACAAACGTTGCTGAAAATCGAATGGTTTTACAGGTTGATGTTCTGACGTCACTCTGACGTCATAGCAGAATGATGTGACCATTCCCTGAGTCCTGACACACGCATCTTTGAGAATATTGTTACAGAAGCATATTTGTCACCAGACGCGGGTCCAAGGGAGGCGCACCCCCCTTTCGGTCAACAAATCTGTAAAATTGACCGTGAAATTATGAAATTTGGAGCAAATCATTGAAATTCACCGCATATTCAATGTTTTTAGCACAGTGCGCCCCCTCTTTTCCGAAATTGTGGATCCGTCCCTGATCACGTATGACCTCATATGAATATCAGATGGACTTCGATAAAGACGTTTTGGGTTGAATGAAGAAGGACAGGATGGCAAGCAATCTTAAGAGAGACCACACATGCCCAGAACGTCAAAGTATGTTTCGCAAAAATGTACGAACTCCGTATGATTACTGTGAAAATTTGTAGGATCATCGATCGTGTCTATAGACGGCCTATAATCTGCCCATTCTGCAGACGAAAGCAGACGATTTACTGGAAAAATCAATCACGATCAAAATATTTGTGCTCCCTCCTCCTCTAACCGCTAAAATGGCAGGCAAAAAACGCTGAAAAAGACTGCAAAAGCCCTGTTCTTTGTACTACTGAGATCAAAGATATTATCGAACTAGGCACTCGTACCCTCTCGTCTATACCTGAGGCTCACTAAAACAGGTGATGATGACACACGACCACGTGCTCTGATCCCACCCAAACTAAAAATAAACCCTGCAGATCAGCTATAAAATACGATGTTGTTATTTATATGCTGATATATCGATGCTGACGGACGGCGCTCCAACAGCACGATGGAGTGTTGGCGGTGAATGTAGACGGGCAGACTATGAGATGCTGAGTTCAGCACTGCAAACTGTAGGCCAATACTGAACGATGTCCCTGAAGGAGCACGACGGTCACGTAGGCCTTCAGAGGATCCAGCACTTAGGAAAGTGAATCCTATTGGTGAACCCTTGCCACCAAATGGTCCTCCCCGACTAATGGAACGCCGGTTCCGAAATAATTTCTGGTACAACCGCACGGCGGAATACCACGCCCATCTCTGACTCGTCTGCATGTATTTACCATCTGCCCTTGACGTAACCCGCACAATTCTTATTCCGTACCAACCATTGCTCACCGCAAGGCTCTACAAAACTTTTATTTTTCATATGATGAGATATATGTGTCCAGTGGCAGATAGAACAGCGGTTTTTCGTTGTTGTATTTACCATGTGCCCTCGACGGCGCCCCGTACCATTCTTGCTCACCAACAAGGCTCCGTGAAACTTTTATTTTTCATATAGTTATAATATGATTATGCGTGGGCCTATAGTGGCACACAGAAGCACAGCGGTTTTTCGTGTTGTCGCGGACTGAAAAATGAAAACCCACTTCTTAACAATGCCATCTCAAAAACCATCAAATATGTATGCGATAAACGAAGGATAGAAATTGAATTTCACACGATTTCCATGGTGATTAGAAGCAGATAATGAGACATTTAAGGCTCTTTTTGGATTAGGAACTGTTAAATATAAAGGCCTTTTGTGGCGTAGGAGGAGCCCCTTACAGTCAGGGTTTGGCAGCAATGAAACGAAAAGCTTCTCTGTTAAACAGACACCACGCCCTAAGGTGCTGTGTTCATTGCCAGGAGGAAGAACATGAATAGCTTCAGCTAAAAGGCCAAGTTGAAGAGAGGAAAAATACCCTGTGAACATAGAGAGTAGCTCATAACTATAACAATACGTCGCACGCCAATACACCAAGGGAGGTTGCTGTTGTTCTTATAAAGGTTATCGAACATTGATGTAGACAAATTCACGTAGTCTTTGCATGAGTACTGTACGTTACGATGGGCTTTGGGAATCTCGAATGACGTAGAATCAGGAAAGCTACCCCAGTCGTCGATTCGTGTTTATGTTCCAACAGAGTTGAGAAATTTCTTAGCAACAGTTCGATAATGAAAAAAGTGTCATGGTCACAGTCGATCATCAATCAGATTATTTCACATGGAAGCATGCCACTTTCACTCGACTTTCTGAACGTGGTCTTTGAACAAAAACTCGAATCGACGGCTGGGACAGCTCTCAGTAACGTACTATATATGACTTCAACATGTTCTTCCTGCTATTGCCAGTAGTTGCGTTTTTGGCAGTCGCACTTCAGTTAGGAAAAAGAAACACACTCTGACGTAAATCACGTGAACTACACAATATCTAACAGAAAAACTATAAGCATTTTCACAGTATTTCTGTAACCCCTAGAGTTAGCACTAAGGGTATTTTCAGCAAGTGCATATATCTCTCTAAACCATTGAACTCGTCAATACCGTCAGCAATTCAACTTGCATCATGATATACATAGCCGCAGGCCTGACCTGATTTTGTAGATAAGCACACAGGCCCGAGGCCATTATACATTAGTTGGGTATATTTCTGGCTGTGCGACGTGGCAAATTAGGAATGGAATTCCAGGGGTGAAGGTGTCACTCAAGTTCAACCATGACTTTTTTACATGATTTGAATCACTGGAATGAACAGTTGTATGCATATCCAATTATTCTGTTTAAAAAAAAAGATCATCGGATGATGAAAGATAAAATTCTGAAGATGAGGGAATGAGGCATGATTTCTACCAATCCCCATGCTTCTTACATTAGCTGCTGCCATAAAGGAAATTGATTCTTTTATGCTGCTGCGGAGTGACGTTAAAATGGCGGGCAAAACTACACCCCAAACGAAATTACATGTACATGTACATGTGTACATGTAGATATCGAACGGCTATATGTAAGCATTGCATCATCACAGCTTGCATGCAGTTCAAGTTATAGCATATTTTCTTATCGGCAACCTCCCCATTTTTTGCCGGTGCAGGTGATATTTCACACTAACAAACCAATGTTAAACTCAGGTTTGATAAATGACTGATATTATGCATCAATCACCTTGAAACCAGTTTTTAAGTTTATTCTCTAATCTAGGCCTACACACCTACGTAATCGAAGCGGCGAGCCATCGACAATTTGACTGCTGCTGTTTTAAGCTGCTTCGTTATCACTTCACAGATACATTCTGCGCCAACGAAAAACTACGGAAAAACGAACGAAACTTTATTGAATTCTTTAAACCATTTCAATTTAAGCCCAATTATGTTCTAATTAGAAAGTAATTATCATGAAACACTGATGAGAAAAAACCAACATCCGACTTCGGTCTGTTTCACGAATTTGAAATTGAGCTAGTAATGACATTAAAATATTTAAGTGATGATAAGGAGCTAATTCGGAGAAAGATTAAAAACTAATTGGACTTTTTCTCAGGAAAGAGGAACGCGAAGACGAGTATCGTCATTCCGAATCTCTGGAAAGCAAAACTGCTGCACAGTTCTCAAGACGCCAGCAAGCCCTTGGAGTCTCACCCATAAAATTTGGAACCGTACCGTCTCAAGTGCTCTCCGGCATTCAGCAGCTCAAAGCGGCGGCCGACTCTCACAAAGTATAGTCACCCCGCTGGGTTATTTTGTCCCCTGAGCAGGCAAAAGGCCCTCAGGAATCCGTCCGAGCGACCCATAAATCTTTCCCTTTCTTTTGTGGGCCAAAAGGTTAAATCAAGACTGAGACGACGGCGGCGTGCCTTTGACATCAAACAGTATTCTAACTGCGTCAGTTTATACAATTTGAGAAAGAATGAGCCCATTCAGCATCAACGATCTTCGGACAAGATAAGCTCTATAACTGACATGGTTACGAATCTGTTGAAATAACCACCATTCAAACATCTCGTCTTGCTTTCATTGGCTTTCAATGGAGAAAAACATCCGTGTTTATTATACTCTTTTCCAGTTTTGGTGGAGAGGAAGTTACAATTTAAAGCCCCTTCTGTATTGAATTATACGGTTTTTTCAAACTGTTAGGAGACTGCAGGTAGAGGTGTCATAGCCTTGTGAAGGTCCCTAAAATGCTTGTCTGATACGTACTTCAAAGAATCAAGCCCCAGTTTTTAGGACTCACGAAAAACTGCAGTCAGAGATCTAATGTGTTCAGATAGAGCACAGCACATTTTACACTAACGTCGGCGGACGTAGCATTTTCTGAATTGAATACATTGTGGTTTTAAACAATGGCAAAAGCAAGACATGTATTCAAATTCATTGATGCCAACGACGGGGGTGAATGATGTACCGGTAATCGAAACTGAAATCACAGAATAACATACTCAAGATTTGCAGATATAAGACAGCTTCATAAAATCAGGACATGACCACCCACCCCAATACAGTATGCACTGGATAGGCCACTGTCCATTACCTGATTTGTCCTTGCTACGAAATCGACCGGTAGGCCCTAGACGTGAACTCATATGGCTATTGGTACAGACAACTCGGTGTCGCTCATCCATTGGTCAATGTACAAGATCATGTAGGTCAGGTGGGCTGGGCTTGGATATCCTGAACCGGTCTTATATCGGTGAATCTACAGTATACAACCAGAAACATGGTGCTGATCTACACGAATGGAGCCAAGAAGCAAGTAAGATTCAACATTGATTGCAAAGAAGCAGATTTCGCCACTTCTATCATCTGTAGATGAAGTACGTAATCAGAGATCATCAGAGACTTTTTCACGCCGAATCGTAATATGGAGATCATATGAAGTCAGTTTAGAAGTGAAGTTTGCAAAAGATAAAGATACACACTTGAAAAAGGTACCTGCAGTTGTCAGTTAACACCGACAACACAGGAGGCGAAAGAGACTTATGAATTTTTGTGAACCGACACTTCACACGGAAAGTTCTGAATTTTTGTATCAAGAAGCGATTCTTCAGGGAAGCAGGTTTGCCATTTCTTGCAATGGCAACGCCAATTTTTTTCTAGTGTTTCCCAAATCCCTGTGTTTTCAACAGGCAGCTGGAGAGACCGTGACTTTTCAAGGAACCCAGAGAAATTTGTCTCTCTTGTTAAAGCATTCCCCATACAATGAAGGGAAACACTGCAAAATGGGCAAACTGTTGCACTTTACACCGGAGTCAAGGTTTTCATATGGCTTTCTCTTCAGACAGCTCAACACTGTCACAATGACATGTAGGGCAGTGTCCCCGAATCATCTGAAACAGGTCATAAACAGCGGAGGAAGGCAGATCTGATAGATCGTATTGTTCGAACACCGCCATAGCCCCAGGGAGGAGGGAGCAAGTTAATAGCGGTCATTCAGAACGAGACCACTTTGTCACCATTATAAGGCGCTCGATGACATCAGCATCATTGTGAGGATAAACTCAACCATCTACTTAGTAAGCGTGATCCAAGGATATCACTTCTTGAGCAATTCCTTCTTTTAACATTCTTATTATGCCAATTACGTGCGGTATGAGGGCCTCCATGCTGTTCAAACGAGATGCTAAGGCACCGACAGACATCGACACGGCTCTCCTGGCCCCATTGCAGCAATTCGGGTACAAGGAAAAGGCAGTGCGCCGAAGATGGCCGCATCAGTCCGCATGGTCGCTCAGCACTCTGTGTACACGTATGCATGTACACAAACATGTACGTGCATGCATGTACACGCTATGCATGTGTAAATGTACAGAATGCATATAGCCGGAGTGCAGATATCGTGCAGCCGTTGCTGACAAGTCGGTCAGTCTAAAATTATGACAATTCATACTTCATGTCACAGAATGTTTGATTTTTATTGCTCATTGCTCGTTGTGAGCAAGACGCCGAACTATTCATAATAGTTCCTGCTTGTTGCCCTCCCCTATAAACTTGCTGGCAATATGAGCAAGAAACGTTACCTCGTGTGTTGCGAGCTTCAGAGAGGAGCTAGTAGTCACATTTTTACGGACAACGTGTGATGCCGGCTCAAATTTTTCGTCAACCAATATAATGCGGTAACACAGTCCCTTGCAGCTACGTGTAAATGTTCTCAAAAATACGTCTGAAGTTGATCATAACAAGACGGGAATACAATATTAGGTGACAACAAAGTTGAAGAAAATGCGAAGTTTCATGGGTTTTTCGAGTGCGGGCCGATAAGTGGAGCGCTTGTTGAGAAAGCGAAGTATCATTTTACCTTTAGGCATTTTCCAAGTTTGTTGTTGACGGCTCATGAAGGTCTGGCCGAGAGTGATGCTCATACAGTGGCATTCCCAAGGAAAAGGGTTGCAATTTAAGGCATTAGCGCTCATTAAGGAAGGAGTCCGACAAAGGATAAGTGCAAATAAGACCCCAGAACACGGAGATCTAACAATGAGAAAACACAACGGATTGGTATCAGGCTCTAGGCCTACTGCACGATAGAAGACTTGCCACCCTGCCCTGCGTCCCAAAGATGCATTTTGTGTCCTAATTGATGCAGTGCGAGTAATCTCTTAATACCCCCTGCCACAAACTTAATGCAACGCATCATGACCCTATAAGGCAACGAGACATACTAATATATAAGAGCTTTTTTCATTTTGCTAAAACATCTTGCGGTATAAGTATCGTGTACTGACGAATAAAAGTAGCTGCGAGGGATTCTGCCTGACAATAACTTGGACATTTAATAGTGTCCAATTTTAACTGCAAAAGCGATGCCCACGGAGCAAAAGGGTGATACAAAACACAAAACTCCTACTTAGTAACTATACTGTCGTCGTACTTTGGATTTTTTCCATACCCGGCCGAGAGGGAAAGGAGCAAATCACCAACGACAGCAACATATAAAGCTTTCCAACCCGAATGACCTGCAGTAAACGCTGGATGATCCCCACATGCATCTAGCATTATATTAAAAAAGGAGAAAACTTAGAATCTATCTTTTCACGGAGATAAAGACGTGGCTCCGGGCAAAACCCATTAATACATTTGCCTATTGGTACAGCTTAACATGATAAGGAACGGTGGTACAGGTGCCGTTAAGGTATGCCGTGCCCAGGTTGATGTTCATATTCGGCGGGCTTTCGGCAGCAACATGGCTGCCAATAAGAGTGGACAAAAATCCCATTTCATGGTAGTAATTCACGAATTCTTGCAACTATATTTAATCCATCAGTAAGAGTAGCGTTAGTACATATTATCAAATGAATTATTACACCTAGTCATCCAATCGTTGGCAAGTTTATTTGTAAATGCAAATGTCGACCAATCACTGCCTTTCTTTCACTCGATCTATTTCATATCAAGTCTAAGCCAATCGCTGATTCCTGTATGATACCACAGGATTGGCTGGTTTATTACATGTATTAAAATTAGACTTCTCTCATTGGTTGTCTGACTTTGGTTCTACAACTTGACGTCATTGTCACACAGACCTATCTTATTCTATTACCATCTTTGAGAGTTCAGGTATACGCGAAATGATTCCAAAAATCAAATAAACATCCAGCACTTCATTTTTTTGCACCCTTAAATCTATCGCCAAAACCAGTCAGGGATTCAATCATGTTCGTCACAGTATCCTTGCACGGCGTTATTATGCCTGCAAGGACGAAATAGCTCTCTATCAACCCCGGGTATACCATCCATATATATACGCAGGTGTTGTTGGGACTATTCCCTGGTGGAATTTTCCTGCCGCTGCTACGGGGGTGACAGTCAATAATCACGGGTGCCAATGACGAGCAAGGCGAAGAACACGCTTCAAGTCAGATCTAAATGACAAACGAAATATCAAAAGCTCGAGTCCTGTCTCTGATGGTAAAGCGGCCATTTTGTTTTCAAGAAACAGATGAACTCCAAAGATTTTGCCGCGGCATTTGCCAACCACGGCAGGCACCATATTCACCCGAAGCTAAACGAACCACGCTCTGTCTCTCTCTACCGCTAGATTGAGTTCCCATTTTGGATAATTAGATAATTTTCACTGTAAGCTCAGATTTCGTATGTGACGACCACCTTGAAGATCTTTAATAATCGCCTAAAGTCCTCCTTCAAGTACTATTTGCATTAAAACGGCTTGCTCTTGGTACATTTACACTTCATTGGAGGAGATTTGAAGCAACCGAAAAAGAGTCAGAAGACTTTTTTTCCGAAAAGGTATTCCGCAAACGACGCATAAGACCCCGGAGCGATTCTCTTAAGAAACGCACCATCAAAGCCAAGGTTTCAGGCAATTTGTTTTTGAAGTTTGACTATCCGCTCCAAGCAGTACTAAAACGGATCAAATTAAGTTCCAGGAGACGCTATTTCCAAACAGACTCACTTTGTAGCTCCGATTGCATTGAAATTCCAAAGGGGGTTGGATTTCGACGAGCGAACTCGCGTCAAGAAAAAGTATCACCGCGTTCGCTGGCGGCATCGCTTATATCTGAGACTGGGAAGAAAGAAGAAGAGTTAGAGAGATACCCAAGGAAAAGGGTAAAGTTGCGTGTTAGAGGAAGAGGAATGCCCCCGAGCTTAGGCTAGGATTCCACTAATTTTGCGAGTTGATATCCAAACAAGACTGCCAACACCTTATTTCAGAGATGTCTTTTTTCTGCAAAGGATGTCATGTGACGGAGGGAAAGGCTGATAAACTCAGAAAGCGTCACCGTTGTAAAGTTTGGGTGAGGACTTTAGCTTCATAACTTGAACGCATCGAAGGATCGGCCTATACCTGTGAATTCGTATGTTCATTCCTAAGGTTTCGTCAACAAGCAAGAATGGACAATTCGTCGAGAATAATTCCCAAGATGAAGTTTTCGTATTGATTAAAGAGATTCATGAGCTGCCTTCACCGAAATTTCGGCTTTCATCACACGAAATTTCGTCCACAAACCACAAATGCTGCGGTTGCATAAAAACGACGAGGAAGGTTGTGTCAGTGGACGTAAGAGGGGGCACAATAAAGTCAGAAAACATTACTGCTCCAACGTTTTGATCATCTGAAGTGCTGTCTAAATTAACCGGAATTTCGGCTCATCACGAACGTTGCTTGAAACTTAGGCTTCTCTTCATCTACAGAAGAGCAAAGACTGTGGGCCTACCGAAGAGGGCCTAAATGGGCCAAGTATAAGTTGGTGAGAGATCTACACAAGCCAATTGTCGGTTGACATTTAAAGAAGAAAATACAAATTAGTTTAGGTGGTTCTCTGGCCCCCTTTCGCAAAAGATGCTGATGGTAAGAAAGGTTCTCAACAACAAAAATCATCCTAAGTGCAATCATTGAACCATTTCGGGGTTTTCGATTGCACCACCACGACAGCGACAACAGCCGATGATGATGACGATACTAAAGAGGCAAGGCAAGGGCTACGGGCCGTGAGATTGCATGAACTTTCGGGGGTGCATTAACGTTACGATAATTGTTTCCAGGTGCCGATATGTCCTAAGAACAAAGATCCCATTTGATTAGTTACCGTTGTTAATTAGTGTCTTTATAAAGATACAGCCAAAGGCGTAATAAAACATAATTGCAACAACATGACAAAACTAATAGCTTAATCTTTATGATACTTTTACGTTATCATTTACAAACATATTCCGTTCAGGGAGTAACCATTAGATGCTTGCATTCCTGTCCCCAAGGAGTAATTAATCATAGACCACTTTTTCTGTGTTTACTTTCCTTTTCCCTGCTCCACCATCTGCTCCACCTCTGATGGTGGAAACGAATCGTCACGTCTTTCATGTTCTGACATCCAACACAGAGCAAAAACAACCACACACAAAATGATAAATATAAATAAAGTAGTTTTCCTTATTAATACAACTTTACTAATACTATCTTTCATGCTCTGAACATAGTTACTTGGTTACAGAAGGTGTCTCATCAGCCAGTGGTGGAGTAGATCATTCATCCATAGAAAGTCAGTCAACGCCACTTTCATTTTTGGGATATTGAGAATCCTACTAAAACGTATAGACCGTATTGTTGCATCACACAAGAATAAAGGAATACATCTGTAGATTGCCAGCTTGGACATGGTACACCAAAAATCACAGTTAGGTGATTAAGCCCAAATCACAGTTAGGTGATTAAGCCAAAATCACAGTTAGGTAATTAAGCCAAAATCACAGTTAGGTAATTAAGCCAAAATCGCAGTTAGGTGATTAAGCCAAAATCACAGTTAGGTAATTAAGCCAAAATCACAGTTAGGTGATTAAGCCAAAACCCAGTTTAATAGGTGATTAAGCCAAAATCAGAGTTAGATCCGCCACAGAGGTGTGGCACTGCTGAGGTCCAGCTTCTCCTCGTTGGTGATGGTCGGCATTGCTGACCACACAGCAGGCTATCTTCGAATCGAAGTCCTGACACTGATGCTTTTGATATGAAAGTGTTGGAGGAGCTGGATCCCAGTGGCACAGTCACAGGTCTCTGTGACCTTACAACTACGTTTTTGGTGTAGTACCATCTTCAAAACGTCAACCTACGAACGTACCCTTTCTCCAACGTCTATCGGACTATGATATACATAATGGACATTGAGAATCTAAGATCAGTCCTTTTTTGCGTCGTGCGAACGCCCTGAGTTCTTGTCCTACAAAGGGGCGTGTTGGTGACAATAATAATTCCAAGGTCCCCTACCCTGTCACCCATGGTTAATCTAACTCGGACCAATTACGTTAACACGTAGCGAAAGGGCATGCCATAAAATGAAGCCAGCGTGCTCCGAGCAACTTGCAGACAAAAACGCATCAAAGAAGGACGAATCAGAGAAAGGATAGAAACCCAAGTGGACACATCTACATAATTAATGAAACTGGACGCATCCTCCGGCTCCTTCTGACCTAACATCAGCATGATCATTTCCTACGCGCTCGC
>NMRB01005101.1:0-12188 GCA_002633025.1 Notospermus geniculatus
GTCAAACCATTTCACTTGTGGAACATAGTCACATGAATGAAAGTGAAAGGAAACAGTTTGTTAAAAAAGTAAAAGTTGCTCCAATACAGAGATATTCACAAAATAGCATTGTTTTTCTTTCACATTTCCCTCTTTGTCTCACATTTTGAAAGCCTGTAGGAACCTTACTATGCAAAGTATTGTCAAATAAGTTACATATCTTGATAGAGTATGTCAAATAAATCATTTTTTGAAAAATTTTGAATTTTGCACTCATTGACCTTTGACCCTTATTAGTGACCTTATTAGGCACTTTTGGGCTCGGCAAACAACAAATTCGTGTTTAGCGTGAAAAACTACCCCAGAAAAAGTGGTTTGCCTGCTTTTCCTCGAAAATGCTTCTAGAATTGTAGAGAAGCACATTTTCTGATTTTTTAACTAGTCTAATAGTCAAAAAATATGCCCAGCTAATTTTCCGGCATATCTCCATGAATATTTTTCATAGCCACGTTTTCTTTTCATGAGACATATTCTAGGGCCACTAGGACACCTTTTAAAGCCGCACAGTATGCACAGCTAATCACTTCCAGTTCGGCCGAATTTTAGTGCAACCTCGTTTACAGGCGTGCGTGATGTAAAGAACCATAGAGCCACACATTATAGCAATATCCTGTATCGAGGTTCGGGGAATCCCCAATGCTGCGTGTAGTCTTGCGCAGCCAGCCGTTTCGTTCCACTGTACTGCAATACGGACTCCCAGATTCGAAACAGCGGCTGGGTGACCGAGACTATGCTCGCCAATTATAATCTGTCTATACTGCGCGGCTTTAAGACCATAAAACTTGAAATCATTCAGCAAGTGCATTTTTGGCAAAAGTTTTAAATTTGGCCAAAATATCATGATTTTTTAATGCTCATTTGTTTGGATTAAAAATGGCACTGTTTTGAAGGCAATCTGTTTCTGGACAATACATTTTTTTTTAAATTCGTAATTGAGCAATTCATGACGGTTTATGATGATTTTTCTGTCGAATGAAATCCCCGCAATTCCAGTCGACTCCAAGCCACATTTTAAAATACCCCGACCACGTGCCCTAATTCAGTAAGTCCATCAAAGTCCTATTCAAAATGGGGCATATTCACTGACATTTAAGTTGACCCAGGTGTTTATGACTGTCACAAGGCCTGCATCAATGGGAGTTTCTAGCCCTGTTTACACTACATAAAAACCCGCGTCTCACCCGGGCTTTTTCTGTCTGCACCTGTCATCCTTTTCTCTTTACAGAATGTCTGAAACGAATGCACGAAAAGATCCATCTTGGTATTAAGTGTCCTAGGACTTGATGCTGTTGGAAAGTAATTTGCCAAATAAGCAACACATGAGAGACAGTCACAATCATACCATAATCACAAATTCCTGCAAGGTGATTTCTGTAATATTTCAAGTCTCAGGATTCAATAAAAGGGGCCAATGACAATGTATGCGATTTACAGTATCAGCACGTATCACATGTGTCTAGCTCCACCATCCTTGATGCTCGACAATGAAGATATCATCTTCAAACATTGTTCACAAACTAAACCTTCTTCGACTGCACCAGCTATTGCGTTGTACGTGTACTTGCAGTCAACATCAGTCGTGATGGATACAGGAGCAGCACATCCTGAGAATATCAGGCGTTCTTACTGCTCGCTCCCTTCGTCACCGCAGACAAACCCCTGAGATATTTTGCTTGATGAAGTACTTGGCGCCTGAGAAAATGCGCCCAATCAGCGAACGCCATTTCTGAGTCACCTTAAGATGACAGTCATTACACGTAGATTGTACCGTAGTGTCACGCACAACACAGTGCTGAAGTACCTCAGCTTCCCCACCTCAGCCTAACTAGAGATCAGTTACACGTATACATGTATAGCGGCCCTTGTAATATTCACAGCCAAGCAGCTGACACAGCTGACCTAGTTATGCCAGGCAATTAACCTATCCTACACTGCTGGATTCAATCTAAGTTGAGTTCAACCTATCCTACATTCATCGCACAGAATGTATATCATTCTCAGGCCACACGTCGCGAAACTGGAGTTTATTTCATGTTCAGACCTGCTGGGTCAGCTTTGTTACCTGCGTAGTTCATGTGTAACAATCAGTGGCCAACTTAGGATGAGATGGTGGGGATGAACATTTGCTGGAATGGCTTTGATACTCCACCGATTCAGGCGAAATCTCTCAAGGGTTTGTGTGCGGCGACGAAGGTAGCGAGCACTAAGAACGCCTGATATTCTCAGGATGGAGCAGCAGGAGTTATGCCAAAACATAGTGTGTTCGAATATGACCTATATTTGTTGTACAGTTTGATTATGAACAAAATAAAACATTCTGGCTTTCAATTAAATGTGCATCTTCCTGAGCTATCTAATTCTAATGTTTAAAACATTCTGGCTTTCAATTAAATGTGCATCTTTACTGAGCTTTGTAATTCTAATGTTACAAATCCATGACACCTTGATCCTCTCTATAACCTTGCCGATCGACCGAAATTTCTACACTGCCACTCAGTAATTCTCGATCAGTCAACTATGCCTAATTTCTAAGGGCGGTCTTCAAATTGGCTGAAAAGCCAATTTCTAGTTTATTAACATGTCGTTTCAGGGTTAATCTTTTCAACCATATTCAAAGTGACAAGAAGAAAACCAGAATTTTTAACTTTCAGCAGCTTCGCCATTCCATTGAAGGTTACCTGCGCCGTTGCTTGCATATGGAACCCGAACTGTGCGTCCTTCCGGGTAGTCGGAGACGTTTGCCGGATATGGAAAACGTTTATAAACGGGGCATTTCGCATTACAGTGCCACCGAAACTTAGCATTAGGGACACACACCGCATGAGCTACTGCAAAATCTTGTCCGCAGTCAGGTGTACTTCACTGCGGACAGAAATTAGGTCATCCAGGTGTGCTGTGTGTATTTATATATCGTGGTATGCAGGGCTGGCCTAATACATTAGTTTCGCAGTAGCTCACGCGGACTGTGCCCCTTATGGTCCACCTCTTTGGCGCGCAAAACCTTAGCGGCAGTCAAACCTACTCAACGCAAGTATATAGCACACCGCTGAAGTTTGCTCGCCTGTAGGCGATCGCTGGTCGTTTTTCGTGCGGCCAAATGCGCTCTCACGCTGCCCGGGTAATTTTACCGTTGGTTTCCAGGCGCCGGCCACAAACGGGAAGAAGCCTACAAGATACCTGATTTGTGTCCGTGATGGTATAACATACATCTTCTACCATATCAAGACAACATAATTTTCATACAAATTCTTGATATCAGAACTTTTATATCTTATTTTTAAAGTGATCCTTTCGTGACAATTTTGAGATACATGTAGGAGCTGTGTTTGATAAGAAATAGAAACGGGTTTCTAAGGTGAAAGTCATCACGTCTTTCTTCCAGATTCGAACCCACGGACCCTGGCATGAGGCATCAATCGCCAGCACTAAGGGACAGCACGTCTTAAACTACTAGGCCAAATCCCCATCTTCAAAAGAGATAGTTCAATGGCCCAGGTTAAAGGAGACGTCCATCAGTACCCTGCGAGTAGCCCAAACAATCTCCGAACCCAAACCGTTTATGTTATGCGAGGAGTCACATGAAGAAGATACAAGTACCGGTACCGTAATAGATAAGAAATAGAAACGGGTTTCTAAGGTGAAAGTCATCACGTCTTTCTTCCAGATTCGAACCCACGAACCCTCGCATGAGGCATCAATCGCCAGCACTAAGGGACAGCACGCCTTAAACCTGGCACGCCTTTAACGGTAAAAGGGTATGTGTTTGTGAGAGATTCAGGTTTCTTCATACGTGATAATTATTGTCAATTAGACGCTATGATTGATACGCTGTACTCAGCTGACTCTGCACTGAAGGTTTCAGTTTGTTCAATGATTTATAGGTAGAGTTAAAATTCGTCCTTCTGGTTCGATAGGGGAAGGTGTTACAGAGAGCTAGTCTTCGACCAGAGGAACGCTGAGGTCTCCCTCTGCTGCATTTCACAGGATTATGGGTACCGGTATCGGTCTCTCTACATAGAACCCAATAGCAGTTGTCAGTCACTTGACCAATATGTAGGTGCCACTACGGTCCATTTCAATGGCAAGCGGAGCCATTCATGTCTGATTGAGCATCAACCGGGGGAATTTTCTTTTGTATTCAATTTCAAATTACTTCTTATAAACTCCACCCACACACAGGAGAAAGGAGAAAAATTTTACAGCAGGTATCAAGGTATTGATCCGTAAAAACTTTGCTGCCATATTTCGGCAGTAGGCCTAAGCGCAGCTGCTCCTATTCAATGGTGCCGCTTAGGGCCGATTTAATAAACGATAGTTAACCATCGGTTGTGCTTACTCAATGGCTAACCAGTGGTTCAGGTGATGGTGAAGTTTATGAACAGTTTTGAGCCAGTGACTTTCCGATGGTTTGTTAGACATTGGTCGCTTTCATCAAACGACGTCCAACAAAGCCATTGGCTAACCATTGCTCAACATTTTGGCCCGGTTGCACCAGTCATACTTAAGGTCGACCTTGTGCTCAAGCTAACTTCAAAGTCATTCTCAACCTCAAATTGCGTTGCACCAGCTATTCTCATGCTCAACGTCATACTCAAGAACATTGAATATCCTGTGCAAGAGGCGTCATACTCAACTTTTAAGTCTTACTCAGCTGAGGTCAACCTCAAACTCAATTTTGAGCATGACTGGTGCAACCGGGCCTTTAGGTTGACAAAGATTAGTTAACCCTGCTCGGAGGTAGGGTTAGCCGATGGTTTGTTGGTGGAGCCCTGCCTGTTCATAGTAGCCCCTACTGTCGGAGCCTATTCAGCGTCATTTGCTGTCTGAAGGGTGACGAGTGGAGAGCTTGTGCAGATGACGTCAACAGGGAAAAGTCCGCCATCTTGACGGTCAAATCGACGTCAAATGATGTCGGCGACTCACGTGGCGCAGTTTTTCGTCAGCGCAAGTGGAGTGTGTGCGTCTTCAATCACGATGCGATTACAGGTGGCGCACTTTGTCGTCAACGTCAGCACGGTGGACCGCCGGTCAAAAGTGACGTCATAATGAGCCATTGCACAAGATCTAGAGAAGACACTGTTACTGAGATTGTCACTGAAATTGACGACTTAATTAATAGGTAATGACACTCGTGGTTCGCAACGGGTTTACTGAGAAGGGATTTTTTGCAACTTATAATATTCGCGCCAAGCGCAACTAGTGATAGACTCGTGCCCGATCCCAACATAGCTCACGGACCTGGCAGCTTTCAGCCAGGTATGGCCGCCCAATACTGTCCCGTGTTTCCGTCAGGTATGTTGGGACCGGGCACCAGTCTAAACTGATCAATAGCCAGACTGAGCCTTTGGTTAGCCAACGGCTCACTAACCACTGTCTTGCAAACAAGTGTTTATGGGCCGATTTAATAAACGTTTGCTAAGTTAACCATTGGTTCCATTTAACCGTCGGTTAACAAACCACTGGTTAACGGATGTCCATTTTTCGATTTTATAAACACTTGTTTGTAAGACGATGGTTAGGGAGCCATTGGCTAACCGATGGTTCAGTCTGGCCATTGATCAGTTGCGCTTGACGTGAATAAAATAATAAGTTGCAAAAATCGCAAAGCCAGTAAAACCGTTACATTGGTGTTAGTGGCGATCCACGAGTGTCATTACGTAATAAGTCATCGTCAATTTCAGTGACAATCTCTCAATAACAGTGTCCTTTCTAAAACGGAATCTCAGTAAAATGTTCGCCTCATCTCTACGAGAGGGTTAATCCTATCCCGAATCTGTCGGATACGCCGATCAAAACCGCGCCCTCTCTGCAGGTCACCCAATCGGTTCAGATATGGAGCGTGTGCAGTGGCTGATTATGACGTAACTTTTGACCGGCGGTCCACCATGCTGACGACGTCGACGACAAAGTGCGCCACGTGTAGATCGCGTCATGGTTGAAGATGCACACACTCACACACTCCACTTGCGCTGACGACAAAGTGCGCCACGTGGGTCGCCGACGTCATTTGACGTCATTTTGACCGTCAAGATGGCGGATTTTTCTGTGGTGACGTCATCTGCACAAGCTCTTTCACTCGTCAACCTTCAGACAGCAAATGAAGCTGAATAGGCTCCGGCAGAACTATGAACAGGCAGCGCTCCACCAGCAAACCATTGGCTAACCCTGCCTCCGAGCAGGGTTAACTAATCTTTTGTCAACCTCAAATGTTGAGCAATGGTTAGCCAACGGCTTTGTTGAACGTCGTTTGATGAAATCGACCGATGTCTAACAAACCATCGGTTAAGAAAGCCACTGGCTGACTACTGTTTATAAAATTCACCATTCCTAAACCACTAAGCATAACCAATGGTTAACTATCGTTTATTAAATCGGCCCTATAACATCGAAAAATGGATATCGGTTAACTACCGACGGTTAAATGGAACCAACGGTTAATTTAGCAAACGTATATTAAATCGGCCCTTAATCGGTAAATGTGTTCCTTGCGGAAATGGGGCATCCTATATCAAGGGATATTAGATTCTATTACACCGAATTCGATCCCCAATCGGAGTCCGTACTTATGTGGCAGAGAGGATGATTCTCTCCGACACCACATGTCTTCACCGGGCACTCCGGTCGACCAAAACATACACTGTATGAGACGTGATTTTCATGCCAGAAATAAGTTGAAATAGTGTTAGAAAAAATATCGGTCTCAAGCCTCGCGGCGACGCCGTGTGGTGTAGCCTACATGTACTACGGTTCCCTCCTCATCGTTAAATTTATTATTTTTCGTGTTTTTTCTCCTTTTGATTCCTTGTAGACGTCATTGCTTTATTCATTTTGTCATGGTATACAAAAAGCACAAAATAACGACACGCAATGTGAAACAATATAAACCATTTTATCATGGGGCACAACCGCAAGCGATCTCCCTTTGATCTTGGCTATGTCCCAGACCATAGGCCTTTTTACAGGGTGCCGGTGCGTTCCGGATCGAAACTAGATCGAGGAGGGTTCGGTTATTTTTCCCCGTGTAAACATGGTAAAAGCGAAACAACTGGCCTCCGCCTTCCTCGAGCCAGTTCAGTTCGCCGCGTGAGTCTCGGGACGGTGGAGGTAGGTGCAGGCCAGTTATTCTCTCGTGTAAAATCGAACCGGCCTCGTGCGGGGTTGAACACGCTACCTGAGTGACATCACTCGCGTAGGCTACTTGCTGTAAGTGTTACCTGTGAAGAAATCACGCGCGAGATTTCTCAAGCACTGCTCATGCTTTTAGAAGCATAGTTTATCGATTTTTAGTGATTATTTCCGGGATAGTCGAGAGGTTAAGAAATCGCTCCGTTAACGGTAACACTAAGCGCTAACATTATTTTTTACATTGCAAATGTACGTCAGAAATAGCGTTAGCGTTAGTGTTATCGTTAAGGGAGTGGTTTCGTAACCTCTCGGTTTTTTACTTACGATAACTGTAAATGTTGATACACGCCATGTAACGGCACGTATTTGAACGAACCCACCTCGAACTACTAGATCGAGGCGGGTTACCTAACCCGCACCGTAGAAAAGCTATCAATCCATCCTGGACCGAACTCGCCCGAAGAGGGTGGAGGTAGGTTTCCTCGAACCCGCACCGGGTAAAAAGGCATCATGATATCTTCTTTTTACTCATTCTATTCACCACTTGACTATTCTGTTGGTCTGAATAAATATCAAATATCGATTAAAGAGGCGACGATAGTAATAGCATGCATTTTTAGTTCCAATTTCTAACACAGTTAGAAACTCCTGGTACTTTTCCAGTGCTCCTGCCACGAAATTACATCAACAAAATGATGAGTTTAGACTCATTTTTTCCACAAAATGTGGAATTAATGAGTCTTTTCTCTTCGCGCCAGTGACGTCAGAGAGGGCCACGAATATATCTGTTCATCAAAAACAAGCGTTTGGAGGACTAAAATTGGATTTGAACGGTGGAAATAGGCGTATTTTTGCTGCTACTTTCATCCAGAGTGCACATGCATTCTTTTTACATGCAGGTTGGGTGTACATTGGTGTAGTGAGGCTGGCAAGATTTTTCTTCAGTTTTTGACTCATTAGTAGCTACAAAGTTCACTTGAAGGAATATTTATTTGTCTGAAACTTCATATAATGATAGATTAGAAGGTGTTACACCTTTTTTGTATACATTTCTCAGCCTGAATATCATTAATAAAGGCACAATTTGAGATTTATGACAAAGTTCGCATACCCTGTCAATAATTCGGCGCTTTAAGGGTTAAATAAGTTTGAAACAAGATGATGTCACACGTATACTGATCGATATTTAATTTGAGAAAATTATGACGAAAAACAGCAAATGAGGATTTCGAGAGAGTGTGTTCAACGTCGAATGTACTTCAGAGAGGGAAAAACTAATGTCCCTCATGAAGATATTACTCAGGTACTCGTGCTTCCATCGAGTTATACTCTGATATCAACATTAGAACTAATCTCTGTAATATCGAGGGACTACGTGTTTTTACTATCATTCATTGGTCTATCTTGGTATTGTTCTGAATGACGACAAACCGACAGTTGATTCAAGACCTGAAGTCTATGCAGCAGATACTTTGATATACCGGTCGCTGGAAACGGATCTTTACTTATCCCCAGCTAAGGAGTGGAAACCCATTGTGTGTGGTGGAGCAGCGAAAATAAAAACAGTCTCAAAAACCAAACTCTATAATATTTTCTTCCACTTGTCTCCACAAGTTTTCACCTTTTTCCATTTTTGACGAAGACCAGAGAATATCGCCCAGTCAGAATTTGCTGTCGTGGAATATGGCTTCAAAATGCCAGCTTAAAGGGACTAATGCGAAAAGTGTCAGTATAACACTATCACGGTAATAGCGACTACGATCTATTTTTAGACCGCTTCATTTCGCATTCATGTAGTTGATTCTGGAACTGAAAAAGTCGGTGGAAATATTTCTTGGGAAAAACACCTGCTGCCACCTGTCGTTAGACGGTAGTACTTTAATGCCCGGCCTGCAGTAACTTTTAGCATGAGTCCCTTTAAGCCACCTGGATAGCGGTGAACCAAAGGAGAAAGTCCTAGAAATGCAAGTCCTTATAGAAAAGCCTGCTATCTTATGGTTTTTCGCCTGGTCATCAAGATTTCTCTACATGTGTATCCATAAGTGTGTGTCCTAATCCCTCGCTAAAATAGAACAGGTGTGACATCTGCCAGTGTTTCCGAATGTCAGTGTTTCCCCTTATTGTCTGTGAAATACTGGCAGACAGATCTACACGTTTCACTGTGTGTCCCATGTAGTCAAGTCGCAGCTTATTCAGTCAGACAATAGTAGGGGAACACTGACAGATGGGCAACACTTAGAAACGGCATAAGTCTACCGGACTTAGATTCTTGTTAAACTTGTTTAGTTCAGAAAGAGGGATGTGCAAAATTGAAACATACGAGTGGTCACATGGTTGACAGCGAAATATTTTTACCGCTGCATAGCCTCTGTGGGAGTTCTACCATGTGTCCCAATAAATTATGTTGGTTACATTTATACCACCAAATAGGATGAAGGGGTTAAGGGGAGGCCTAAATACTGGTTGTGATGCAATGAATGGTGATCGACGACCGTGACATGAAGTAAGGCCAAACCAATGAATTCTTCGGTAAAGAAGTAAAATGACAGGTGGCATACTGGTTCATTACATTTTGTTCCTCATACCAACTCTTACATCATCCTGTGGTGTCCTTCAACCTGAGCGCCATCAATTTCAACACACCTCTGGATTCCTCGTCTCATGGAATGAAAGGAGTCACGAACAAGGTTGTTTTGCCGTAAGCCGTCAACCTCTGCTGTTATCCGTTCGCGCAACTCTCGCATATCTGCTGGCTGTGGCACGAACACACGGTTCTTGAGGTAGCCCCAGAGACAAAAATCCAGAGGTGTCAGGTCTGGTGAACGTGGAGGCCACTCACGTTCATGACCGAGCGCAATAACGTGAGCTCCAAAACGTCGCCTAACTTCAGCAGCATTCTCAGTTTCTTGATACTGCAACACCATGAAGGTGCGCTGTTCATTTGTGTAAAAAGGCATTGATCCAGTGGCACTCTGAAGTCAGACTGATTTGGCTTGGCCTACACCCTAAACCACGCCCTCGCGCTTGAATGACCAAACTGGGCAAATGGATAGGTCTATTACATGTTACATGTTAGGCCCTACTTTAACCATTTGATCCAATTTGGTCGTAGAAATGTAACCAACATAATTTATTGGGACACATGGTATATCATCAGGGCCTTGCATTCGAACCACAAGTAGCTATGTACACTCGTCTTTACATTGGACAGTCACCAAATATACCAGGAGATCCAATCGTTGGAAGCGTGTGTTGCCTCATGTTTTATGTTGATGACAAACCAAATACTAAACCAAAGCAAGGTACATTGTACACTAGTTGTTAAACATGATGGATATTCTTCAATGTGAGAGAACTGCATGTAGTCATTTTGTCGCCGTTATTGTTTTAGGCGGAAATATCACCGAGATAAGACAAAGCATTAAAACAAAGGTGCGAGTTTGTATCAAACCTTTTGTTCTATGGCGTTGAACATTCTTTTTTCAAGTGTTTTAGTCGCCGCAATAAAAGCAAGTATTCTAGGAACGGCTGATCAATAATGGATGAGTGATATCAACAACAGTCTGTGTTGTCGGGGATCGGATGTAGACAAGGATCGGCAGAGCGTGTAAATCGGACCAACGGCATAGTCCCTGGTAATCTACCCGGAGGAACAATGAAGTTTTGGCGACTGATTGGATGCTTCCTCACTGGACATGGTTCCATGAACATCTTCAACCAAATAGCGAGGTATAGAACTTATCGGACCCCGAGCACAAATTTTCCCCACGAAGACTTCGTACTTCAAGTACAGTACAGTGGAACCTCCCTTTGTCAGGAGGACACCTCTCTATAAAGGATCACGGGTACGGGTAGGCCTATTTTCGCGGGCCACGAAAATCATTGTTTATAATTTACATTTTGTTTGTTTCAGTCTCTCTTTTTCTTACGAGTAATTTGTTGGTGGCATGCGCCCCTTGAAATTCTTTTGCTGCCGAAAGCGTTCAATTTGGTGGGTTGTTGGCAAATCCCAGAAGTCCAAAATAACACAATGTAAACGTCAATTTTTATAAACATATTAAACAAGGAAGTCATGATATTTTGTGGTTACCTGAAAGAGTTTCATCCACTTCTCAATTTCTGCATAATACTGTAGAGCATTAATCAGGCAGCATGACACTGAAAATCGCATGAAAGTCGGATAACCCATTTCCAAGTTATGGGAATTTAAAAAGGATGACTACACACCCTGGCAATCATATCAGGCAGCGGAGAATAGTACTTGTGATGTCATTGGATTTTTTAAACATATAAAAAACTTTAAAATAGCTCGTTTAACTTGGGCAGTTCGGTGTAGTTTTGATGTATTTTTCTTGTTCGGACTGTCGTGCTGCAGTTATTTCCTTAATATGGATTCAGAGGGCAATATTTGGATTTCTGGACAACCCATTTCACTCACGAACCCGCCGCCTGGACAACCATGGATGCCAAGTTGTTTGGTGGTCATGTAGAAACAACGGGCCAATTTCACAAAGGGCGTTTAGCTGAATCAGCGTTTTAATCCATACTTATTCAGGTTAAAGGGCTAGAAAATCATTGTTTTGCTGCCTGTGCGGTGCTTGATCGGCGGCGTTTACCTGCAGGATAGTCACACGCGTTTAACATTCCTGCGTTTATGTCCAGGATGACAGAAGAAAAGAGTTGAATGACACTAAACAAGGCCTTTTGAACGTTCAAATATTCTTTTGTAGTCCTGGGCATAAATGCAGGAATGTTAAACGCATGTGATTATCGTGCGGGTAAACACCGCCATGAAGCACCGTTCAGGCAGCAAAGCACAATCTCGTACCCAGAGATTAGTTACGCCCGACCGAGGTTGATGGTCGCTACACTAATCTCTGGAGACGGCTACGGCATTCTGAACAACAGAGTCATGACTTGCGTCGTCATTGACTTAAACTCCCTACGCAGTTGTGTACCGCGCCCCCTTCGGTTTACCCGCTCTCCACAACTGCTTAACTTCGTAAGATTCGCCGCGTTAGGTC
>NMRB01005102.1:14573-25612 GCA_002633025.1 Notospermus geniculatus
CTAGCACCACATCCTATGCACATGGTCAATGACATGAATGACTACCACCACAGCCGAATACACACGGTCAGTGACCTCCACCACATCCTATACACATGGTCAATGACTACCACCCCACCACAGCTGAATCCTATACATATGGTCATTGACATGAATGACGACCACCACAGCCAAATACACATGGTCAATGACTACCACTACAGCCAAATACACATGGTCAATGACTACCACTACAGCCAAATACACATGGTGAATGACTACCACTACAGCCGAATGCCAGGCTAGGTCAATGACTTCCACCAAATCTGAGATTATCAAATCCCCAGTAAAGTCCCTCAGGACAACCATATTTTTATATATTTTTTAACTATCATGGATGACCTTACCGGCATATTTCTTACCAGATGGAGGCCAATTCTTAATATAACCGGTAACGTGGATGACGGCATATTGTTGTCCATCTCGGGAAGTGCCAAGAGTGTTTCGATGGCGGACTCGCACGGGGTGATTTGTCGTTAATGACTCGATGGGAACGTTGCCCATCTTCATTCGGCAGATGAATCCACGGCGTGATCCCATGCACAGTCTCATGGAAGCTGGAAAAAGGAAGTTACAAATGGTCACGTACAGAAACAGAAATTTATCCTATGGTCTCACAGAGGAAGTTTCAGCCTCATAAGCTGCACTTACACTGCCAAACATTTCGGTCCAGTTGAAGTGAACCGTACTCGGACCGGACCAGGTCCACTTCATTTGTACCATTTCGACTGCAGTGAAGAGTCACCCCGCAATATCCCTGAAGCGTCGTTCTCCATTCAGTGGAGGTAAGAAACTCCCATGGAATGCATGCCTAGTTTTCCAGTGAGTGACACAAGGGCGAACTGTGCACATGCTCAATACCGTCCCAGGTAAGTGGACTCGGTTCAGTTTGCCTTGCGTCAGGTTTACACTGCACTTGGTCCGGGCCGAGACCACCTCCTTCTGTGGGTCTTGGTACAGTTCACTTCTGCTCCGCACTGGGTACGCTTGGTAGGTTTACACTGCCACTTTTTTTGCTGTACCATAAAACTTGATTTTTGGCAGTGTAAACGCGGCTATAGAGGCTGGAAACAGGCCATTTTCACATGGGCCATTGCGTTAGAATTACAGTTAGATTTCAGATGGCTCGGTACTTTGTAGTTGCCATGTAAGAACGGTTGGGTGAAGATTCTGTACATTCGAACATAGAAGGACTATGTACTTACATTGATGGCCCTCTTTTTTGACAGTGCCAGCTGGAAAAAACAATTTATGAATCAGGAATTTCTGCACCAGCTTATACCAGGGCTGAATGTTGTGTAGTCCTGATCGTACACGCTAATTCCTACCTCAAGCCCCTAACCCTAACCCTGACCCTCAACCCTTGTCACTGACCCCTCCCCTAATCCTAAACCTAGTCCTGACCCTAACTGTCACCGCTAACCATCCTAACCCTGTAACCTGGGTACGCTGGTTTAGACGACATTTACACATTGTGCTATACTAGGACCCTACATGTATAAGCAGTATTCAAGAGTGGGAGTTGCCGAGGTTTGTAAGGAGTTTTGGAACCTCCAGGTAAGGTTGTGAAGCAAAGGAAAAAAAAGTTGGCGAAATTCTGGCAGTCCGTTGGGCCAGCAGGGTTACCTTGGACAAGCCCTTTACTGTTCACGACTACCAAACCCATGATAGGTAGGGTTACAACTTACTCTTCAGATCAAGTATACGACCAGTATTCGAGGACTCCGCCGTCGATAACTGCTCCCGTATCTTCTCCACGTCGTCCGGGTGGACCATTTCATACAGCGTGCGCTGGAACCATTCATTCTGCGACTGATGGAGCACGGGGAGGACAGAATCCGACACGTAGATGATCCGACCCGAGTCACACTGAACAACGAACAGGAACCCGTCTGCTGCCTGAAATTATTCCTGGGATATAGATCTGTGCACAGACAAACTTCAGAAGAGATAACTTCTGTTTAAGGCCGACTTTCCATTGGAGCATTTCAGTGTGCGAGTCGCAAGCGTGGATGCAAGCGAGATGCGTGCAAGTTTTGTCACCATTTCCATTGAAGCGTTTCGGTGCATGTGCGTTTAGCGGAATTAGTACTGCCGTCGTGTTCCCCGGAGGAATTGCTTCCAAGGTTGCCGGGCTTCCAGAATGATTTTATTTTGCGGCCTCGGTTTCTCTACCTTCTATAGACAAATCCCAAATTGACGAAAACGAGAAAGATCTGTGCACTTCCACAGAAATCGTAAACAGAGTCTCGGCTTGAAACTGAATGACGTGACGCAGAGAACCCAACGACAGTGACTTCGACGACGTTGCGTCAGAGTTGACCATTGCTAAATCATGGATTGCATCACGTCAGCTGGTTTCAGGTCGAGGTCGTGTTTACGATTTCGGCGGAAGTGCGCAGATCTGGGAATTTGGGATTTGTCTATAGAAATAAACCACCATGATGTCAATGTCTGCCATCCATTTTGACACGGTCATGGTTGGCAAACCCCTAGTTTTGAAGCCGTCAGGGCCCATTCAGCGCGCAAGTTGTCTTGTGCGCGGAAAAAAAATCGATACGAGATCGACTTCTTTTCTGCAGGCGGGCATCTCACTCGAGAGGAAAAAAGTCAGTCTTCTCGCACTTGTCTCGCGATTGCCAAAACGCGTTCATGGAAATGCCCAAATGAAGATGAATTGGATCGACTTTTTGGCACAGAATTCCGCATGCGGAAACGCTCCGAAGGAAAGCCAGCCTAAGTCTTTTGTTGTTCCACAAGTGTGAACCACATTGGTGCAGGGACTGCGAAACAAAGCAAAGAAACAAGTAATCAGAGTAATAAAATTACACGTAATAGAGAAATCAGAGAAACAAGTAATTTTTTTACATAATGCAGTGTGGTGCGTTAAAGTTAAAATTAGGGTTTATAGTCTGAACAGTAGAGGTGTCATCCGACTTAACACTTTTAACCCCTGAAACAAATCCTTAAACCGTTCAGTGTGACTCATATGAGCTGCTCATTCAGCGCTACAATCTGAGCATTTCCAACCGGTACCCATTCACACACCTGGGTGGAGAGAGGACAGTAAGGCAAAGACACTTGCTCAAAGTCTCACGCCAAAGTGGGATTCGAAACCAGGACCCTCTGACCGCTAGTCAGAGAGCTGAACCACTACACCTGCGTGTGTGTGTGTGCGTTTGTGTGTCATCTGAAGGCAGCATAGACATCCCGCGTAAGTCGGCCATGACAGGTCAGAAGGGGTAAACAAACCTAGACCTAGTGCATTGTATTTGTACAGACCACCAGCACAGGAGCAAACTGTACAAATGCACTAGGCCAAGGTTTATTTACCCCTTTTGAATTGTCATGGCCGACTTTCGCAGGATGTCTATTATGATGAAGTAACACCCCGACTAAAAGGAGTGTCAGTCTGGACCAATAGGGGTCACTGTCACTATGCTCCACTTCAATGCCTAGCAGATTCATTCATGGTTGACTGAGCCACAATCAGGAGAATTTTATACTGTGTTGGTCCGCTACAACTTTGCTGCCATCTTTTAGCGACAAGCGCCGCTGACTTAAAATCAAAATTGACAGTCAAACGCTTTGAAAAAGTCCAGGACCTTCAAGCTCCAAGTTACCGGTGCACTAGTAAAGAATCAGGGCCGGATCCAGGGGAGGGCGTGGAGGCGTACGCCCCCCCCCTATTTTTGGCAGACCAATGATTTATTTCAGCAAGAAAAATTTAATCACATAATGAAATGGTCCATGGACCATGTGCTCACTCGTTTGGACATAACGGTGTAATGACAGAGAGAGGTACATGTCAGTTATGAGCAATCTAGGTCAGGTCATTCCCAAGTTGCTGGACTTCAATGACTGTTGGGTTATGCCACCTGGCGGCCATATTGGATGTCCGATCGGGCCAAAACTTCACATGCACATAAAGGTCATCTAGAAGGAGCCACATAGCACATTTGAGTGCTCTGGGTCAAGTTGTTCCTGAGTTATAGCACATTTCATGATTTTCGGGTTACGCCACCTGGCGGCCATATTGGAAGTTTAATCAGGCCAAAATTTGACGTGCTTGTAAAGGTCACCTAGAGAGAGGTAAATATCAAGTTTGAGCACTCTGGGTCAAGCCGTTCCTCAGTTATAGCACTTGGATGATTTGCAGGTTACGCCACCTGGTGGCCATATTGGATGTCCGATCGGACCGAAACTCGGTAGTTTTGAAGGTACCCCTCTAATACATGTTTATGCAAGATATGAAGATGCTCGGTGAAATAATGAGGACCTGTGGCAGGTTCGTCACTTTTGTAGAACTTTGACCTCTGTGACCTTGAAAAGTAGGTCAAATCAAAAACCCGTTATATATGTTATGTATCCTAATTAGATACACCTATGATAAAAATTTGGAGACGATCCAGTCATTAGTTCAGGAGTTATTGCACTTTTTGTGTTTTTGGTTTTGGCCACCTGGAGGCCAAGCCAAGAATCGAAACGGACCGAAACTTGGTGTCATAGGTCATCTGACCTGGGGGTATATATGTACCAAGTTTCAGATCGATAGCTCCAGCGGTTACGAAACGTGCCCTGCTAACGGACGACGGACGACGACGACGGACGACGACGCCGGACGACGACGGACGACGGACACCGCAGGACGGTAAAAGCTCACGAGTGAGCTAAAAATTCTTGTATTTTGCTCTCAGATGCCAGGAAAATGCATCTAAAAGCACTTAAATTGTCAAATTTTTCTGGGACCAGACCCCCCATTTTGGCTTCACTTTTTCAGTGCTCACCAACTCTGTCGAGCTACGCCCCCCCCCCTTTCTGTGAATCCTCGATCCGGCCCTGAGAATAGCCTACCTCCAAGATTAGATGCTTCAATTCCTGATCTGTCAAGAACGAGGGCTTGTATGTTCCATCGGCACCAGTGTTCCCAGTCCCTGTAACAAGAACAATGGTTTAGTTTCTATCGAACAGGATAAGCCTACATTAAATCAACTTGGCAGGGAATGCTGTGAAACTTTCGCAGTGTTGTATATCTCACTTTTGTATAGGATGGTAAACGCAGTTCACAGCAATGGCGGATTTTGGGGGCTCTTTTGTGCCGTCGCAAGGTCGACCTGACATAGACAAGGAATGACTTGTTTACTCTCCCAGGATCGTCAAATCTACCTCTGACTTTCCACAGGATATGTCTCTGGACGTTCCTTGAGGTGATTTGGTGTTAATGTCATAGAGGAAGCCAAGGAAAGTCAGCTTCGGATGAAAGGGATATATGTACATCCCACAAATAGGAACCTTTAATAGCCAAACCCATTCTCAACTTTTGATGGCTAAGTTAGTCCAAGTTCGACATATTTATACTCTCTATTGCCGTGTTCACACTAGGGTTTTATATCGAATCGAATTCGCAATAAAGGCCTATTCCGATATAACGTGTCACACTCAATTCGAAATAGATCACTTTTATATCGATTTAACCAAACCGGTATTTGAATCGGTTTCGATTCGCATTAGCCAAATCGAAATAGTTATGTACTGCACAGTATACATGTACATTCAACATGTTCAATGTATGTAGGCCTAACGTCATGACGTAGTTTATTTCGGGTTGAGTGTGACGCGTTTTGTTTCGAATCGAAATCGGTTTAGTTGTAGTGTGACCCGACCCAGCGTAACCAAATTGATTTCCGTATTTCGATTTACGGAAACCGATTTCGATTCGCAATAGGTGTGATCGCAGCATTAGTTTTGTACTGGCTGTCGTCAGTGGCCCTGGTGCATGGAACAGGCCAGCTACTCATGTTCCTCACTTGGATGGGGTCTTTTACTTGCCCTTTCAAATGCACAAAATGGCTTACTGTTCCATGTGATGGACATAAAGAGCCAGCAATGGTTAATCCATCTTGTCGAAACAAGGGCCATCGACTGCATCTTGAGCCTTGTCCCAATCATGTCATCTTTTGTGTTAACTCATAAATTATAAATTAATCTGACCCCTACTTGACCCCGCCTCCGAGCCAATCAGAACTCAAGAAACAAATCACTGTTCGGCACTTTCTCTTCTCTTCCCACACACATTTGTAGCACGGATTTTGATTGGCACATCGATTAGCCTTCAGGCACTGATGATTGGCTGAGGCTCTGAGCTCCTCAGAAGCGGGAAATGTGGTGGATTCAAACCAGGCTAGATGGGCGTCAGGCCAGATTAGACTGGTGAGAATCAGATGGGTTAACCCCACTCAAGTTCAGCCAGGCTCATCAACTGCTAAGAATGTCCAAGTGAATTTCTAAAGTAGCTCAGTGACATGATGAGTTGTTTCATTGCATCTTTCTAATCACTGATTTACAATTCATTTTTTTCCAAGTGTTATATGCCAATATCTTTAAAAAAACTCCCACAAGATTGAAAACTTTGGAATCACCCGGAAACCATCTTCGTTATAATGCCAACATGCTTTTTTAAATATCAAATACTACAATAAATTTGCATTCAAATGATGTCAATATGTTTACAGTAGGAGTAGCAATCAACTCTCCCTATGTCCCTACATGTATGTCCAAACTACATGTAACAGGTAACTCATGCCTTTGACATTTCAAGGTCAAAACATTTCCCATAAGTCCCGTTCACTTTATCAACTCAAGGTGAAAGAAGCAAGTTCTATAAATTAGCGTCTTCATGCCGCACCAATTTATTTAGGTTAAATGTCAATAGGCCTATCCTGTAGTTAGATAGGTTGGTCATGCACTTCCATTTATATTTTGCTCCTATATTTACATGACTCTTTTGATTGTCACGTCATGAACTTCTTGAACAAACGCTATTGTTTCCTCATGGTAATGACGAAGTATTCCGCAGATACGGAAAATTGTTAAGTCAACACACCGCGAGCGGGATGAGATCAAAAGCAATATAAATGACTACTGCATGAACTGATTGACATACATGTAATACTCGGAAAGTGTTTTTCTGCTGGTCCACTTTAATCAAGGACGACATATTTTTTACTCATAAGTTAAAAAGGAAGTATTTTGTAATAATAACAATAATGCTGTTCTTATATAAGCTACGGTTACACTTGTTGAAAATACCCGTGTTTTTCCACACCCGTGTCAAACCCGTGTGTCCGAAAAGCCCGGGGAGAGGTCACACCACTACATTAGTAGCCCGGCGACAGTTGCGCTGCATACACTGACTCTTCGGTCATTTTTGTATTGGCCCACATTGTTGGAGGCGCAAAAACGACGTCACTTAATGGCTGTGACATCTGTAGCCGTGCTAAAGAACTAACGAAACACGGGGATTTCGAAAAGCACGGCAAGCTTGCCGTGTTTGTTTTTCAGACACGGGTTTCTTGAAGCCCGGCAATTCATAGGTGTGACCGCAAAAAACCCGGGGATTTAATGTAGTGTAACCACGGCTATAGTGCATTTCCAGTTGGACTGATCAGTGTGCTTTACACTACTACATGTAGTATTAGGGCAAGCAAAAAAAATTTTAGTTTATCGTCCGAGTGGTTCTTGAAAATAGGCAAGGGGAACACTTTTTATTTTACTTTGGTACGAAGAAATTACAAAATCTGCTCCTCCTGAGCATGTAATGTCGCCACCCCGACCGTCTAAGAGTGGATTTTGTCACAAAAGCGTTGAAATTAAATGCATGAAAATTACGCTTTGGAAACTGTTGTTTACAGATCTACCGCTTGGCGGCGCTGTGATACACGGCACGACGCGAAATTCAAACTGATAACAAATTTTTGCACGGCGCTGAAAATTGGCGCGGGCGGTGGACGATAAACTTAAGATTTTTTTGATTGCCCTTTACCCCAGCTCTAGGTCTGTTCATTCCAATTTCATTTCTCCACTCCCTGGGGAGTATAACAGTCCCGGCAGCAGAATTCAGCACTCTAGGACTAATATTCACACAGGCCATCACTACCAGCCTTGCCAAGTACCCCTTTTACACTTGAGTGGGGTGAAGCAAGTGACTTGCTCAAGGTCACAAGCGAGCGTGTTTTTTCTTGGCGAGGACTGGGATTCTAAAATACCTTGGTATCTCGTGCGTATGTTTCAAATGGATAATGCATTAGCCTCATTCTGAATGCAGCGGGTCTGGGTGACACAACCAAGACCCGCTCAGTGTAATGGCGTGCGTCCAACATTTCTCGCTTCGAGCATTCAGCGAGGTAGTGCAGCGAATGTCGGCCAGGTGGATACTCAGTGACCTATCCCAACGAGGTTTTGTACCATTAGGTACATTTCCTGCGGATAATCCGTTGAAGAAAGCGCCCTGCGACCTCATTTCGACTCCTGCAGCTTGCTGCTAGCGCTGCACACAGATGTACACGATGTAGGCACGATGTACAGGTTTGTACACACATTGCGTGATTCACTGATGTCGCGTCATCGACGGAGCGTCCTCCCTGATATCTTAGGCCTATTTATTGCAATCAAACTGCACTGAACCTATGTATACTATGTTTAGTCTGAGGTATTTTAGAATAGAAATTAAACCCTCGGCTTCGGGTCTTGGTTGCGACACCAAACCCGCTCGGGTGGAGCAAAAATTCCGTCCAAACCCTCGGCGAAGCGCCTCGGGTTTGGACTACATTTTAGCTCCACCCTCGCGGGTTTGGTGTCGCAACCAAGACCCTCCGCCTCGGGTTTAATTCCTTAAATCGAACCCGGGACCCTCTGATCTAGAGTCCGTCTCGCTAAACACTACACCACGCTGCTCTTCATTTCTTTAAAGTGAATCGAAAGCGAAAAAATTTGATTTAGAAATAGAATTTGAAAGGGGACGAATTTTCGGGAAAAAATGTAAACAAACTTCGCCAGAAAGTCAACAAAGAAATTTTCGTGCATTCTGATTGGCTGAATTTTGTGTTTACAAACACCAGCCAAACGTAAACAAAATCCGCTATCGATTCGCTTTAAAACTAATAGACCAACCAAATCCTGAAATCTTACAGAAATCTTGTCACATAGGTAGTCACTGTAAAGTGCTCACTGAGAGCTTTCCAATGAATAACCATGTGACAGATTTTAGCTGCCTTTTAAGCTTTTTTACATATTTTTGTTGACAAATTCAGCCTTGCCTTGGCATTTAAAGGGTACGAGGGGCCCATAATTGTCATGATGAATAGTACGTTGCACAATTGACCTCCCTTCCGCGCCGCGCACCACCCGTGTACCACATGCAGCGTCATTCACGTACATGTACCATCCTTGTATCTTCCAAGGACGTGGCGCGGCATCATGGAAGGCATGCAGTGAAGACCTATTAACGTCATTCACCCGACATCACGCAACAGAGACGCGTGACGTACCCGTACCATATGCGATGAACTGAAGGATACCTTCCACGCCACGTCCGGGGAAGGTACGCGGATAAAGGGAGGTCAGTTGTGCAACGTACTGTACACAGACCTGCCTACCCTAACTTTGAGCTGGCTGTAATGTTTTCGAGGAATAACCATAAAATGACACTTTTCAGTGTAAAATAACGAAACGCAAAATTCTGCAGTTGTTCGTATCAGTGTATTTTTCTCCACTTTAAGTGTAGTCCTGAATCAGAAAAACAGTCAAAATTACACAAGGGCCAAATCAGTTAGGCCCTACTGGCAACTGCCACCCTGGCCTATCATACCATGACTACCAACATATTGATCATAGGCCTACCATGGAGGAATATTCCTCCATGAGCATAGCCTCTGCCATCTTCAACCATCAAGGGTAGTGATCTATTTGTTGGGCAATATTTCTGCTACAGACAAGGAAACCAAAAGGCAGGCTTAAAAATAATGATGAAATGAGGCACTTTTTCACACGTATTTTATTTGAAAACACATCGTATTTTGGAGACGCCAGTCGGCGTATTGTTTCCTTGCAAATCGTAATGCGTAAAAACTCAGTTTTGAGCGTAAAAAATACGCCGAAATACACTGGGTAGGCAGGTATGCGTACAGGGTGCTGTATATACACAGTTTTAGGACAGACTGTTGTGAAATCAACTGGATCAGTTGTTAAAATCATTCTTAGATTCTAGGTTGTAGATTTCAGGAGTGTCTACCGAATAGATTTTGATGCCAAATCCACCAAAAAAAGCCGTCATGTCCGATTTTTCCAAATACATGTAGTGTACCGACCGAATAGTGAATACTGAATATCGTATAACTCTATGTAATAGGGGCCTTAGGCTCGCAATAGGTGTAAACATTGCATGGAAATCACATGGAATTTATGAAGGATCTGATCTTTGTAATAGACTGGTTTAGGCCACACTTTTTTTATTCTTTGGTTTACGGGCCCGCCGACGTGGCAAAATGCCATTCCGAAAAAAAAATAAAATTGGGAAAATCAGTTTCTTTTATTGCCTCCGAAGTTCAAATGAGGTCTTCTAAGAAAAAAACGAATAAATTGAGTCATTTTTATTCTCGCCGACCTTGGATTAGCAGTCAGGACAGCTAAAAGTAAATAAAACCCAGCAACAAGGACGGAAAGAAGCAGAAAAGAGGCATTTATTTTGGTTTTTTATTTCCTCCGATTTGTCCAACTTGTCATTCTAAAGCTGAAAATGAAAAATCTGAACTGAACCTAAGTTTTTTTTAATTTTTATTCCGTCCTCCGTACCTGGGCTCAGAAACTTTGTGCCCGTAAACCAAAGAATATAATAACTGTGGCCTTATCTGTGAAAAGGACAGGAGTACAGCACGCAAAATCGGTCTACATGCACAGAAACAACATGCAATTTGCTGATAACCAGGGGCCTGTTTCATGAAGTGACTTTAAGCTAATGGTACCATTAACTCAATGCATTTTCCATTCGGTTAAAGGTACCATTAGCTTAAAGTCACTTTATGAAACAGGCCCCAGGAACATTAATAATCTAGAACGTAGTGCTCTTGTCCGAAGTGCAGGTTTTCACATGCAAAATTCAAGAAATTCAACTGTCCAGCATTGCAGGGATGAATTGTGCCCGCCAAAGGGCAATATGCGGGGTC
>NMRB01005103.1:0-16913 GCA_002633025.1 Notospermus geniculatus
AAGACTTTCTTTATTTTGGAGAAAAAAAATTTATTTTTTTCTATCCTCCTGCTTTCAATCCCAGAACAGAAGCTGTGAGAACTTGAAAAAAAAATTTTTTTCTTTTTCTTTTTTCCATCCTCCGATTTGAAAAATGGCACTAAAAAGCTCGAGAGCCAACTAATAAAAAAATGCTCGCCTGATTTTGAAAAAAATATTACCCTCAAAAAAAAATATCTTGCAGAAACCCTGGTGGACAGTACTATCACTGAGTATTTCACAACTGAGCAAAACTTGATTGTCTTTTTCTTTGAAGTTCTTACACTAATATCACCCTTACCTTCCTCTGACTTGTCATTTTGCGGCCGCTGTGTGGTACGGCCTGTATTTCTCTCCTGCATCAGGAGCAGCTCTCTCTGCAACCGCTGGTTCTCAATCTCAAATGCTATCAACTGGTCTGAGAGGGTGTTGTACTGAGTACGATCTAGAAATAGTAATACCAATTTTAAAGCTCATTTCAAGGTCAACATCAACAATCAACAGGAGTATACATGTATATAAGGAGAGTGATTTATACCTTTCTTGGAAGGAGTAGTTTTTCTACTAGGACCTATGTGGAAAAGGAACAATGATGTTCATCAGAATATTTCATCGGGGCGACAGTTGAAAAGGAATACACATACTTCACTGGTTCGGATACCACTTTCTGTACGGTACACCATCTGATATCAAGTAAATGTCTTGAAACTTAATCATGAATGCATCCACATACTACTATTACTACAGCTGAGTAAAGCCTAATTCATACTTTGAAGCATGACCATCGTCGGCAACCGACGTGCGATCTTGGGTTCGATCTTGCGATTTGGTTGGCGTCTGATCGCGAGGCTGTAATTACTTGAGTCATTTCACAACGGGTTGCCTTCGCTAAAGTACGCTGGACTATGAATCAATTCCGCGAAATCGGCATCCAGATTTTATCGCGTGTCGGACGCTGATGGTCTTGCGTCGAAGTATGAACTAGGCTTAAACCAGTGTTTTTCAGCCTCACTGGCTACAAACTTACTTCTTCTAGGTTTGCGTCCAGAATCTGGCTTATTCTTATTCTGTTCCATGAGTTCAGCTTCTCTCAACATCTGTGCCATCTGTGCGAGAACGATTGGGTCATTGCCGCCTCGCTGAAGGTATGCTTGTCGTATTGACCTGAGATGAAAAACATTCTTCAGTACCTGTGTTGAGCCTCGGCAGAAAAGAAAATTTTTTGGTTGTAGTAGGCCTACCGGTAATAATTTTCAGCTCTTACACAAAACAACGCCAACGTTCAGAAGTTGCAAGGAATTTCATTCTAAAATTAGCTTCATGAATCGATGATATTATACAACCTATCATTCTATTTCAAAACTTACGCTATTTCTGCAACGAGTGAGTTGCCCGTGAGGTGAAACTCTGGCACAATGTACTCCCTGTAAGATTCAAACGAGAAATTGACAATCTCATCATGAATTTAATTTTAACGCAAACTTGGCTCTAGAACTTGTTTTTCTCTCAAGGCTTCTAAAGTTTTTCCAATGACTACTTTTGGACGTTGTGATTTCATCAACTTTTATACTCTCGACAGAATTTATCGGACTGTTGAAAATGTCTTCACTGGAAGGAAACGTGGTGAAATAACAGTAGTGGGTGCTCTCGAAGGAGGGTGCCCTGAAGTAACAATGAGGGTGAAAATGGTCAAGTTATACTGCAGGAGCAACAGCTGTTAAGGATGAGGAAACAAATTTTATCGAATCCAAGTTATGATGTAAATGGGGTTCATTGGAATGAACAAGAAAATCACATTAACACCTGGTGTAACGACGAGGAAAATGTGAACAGTAGCCAGGATAGAGGAAGAATTGGTGTGAAAAGGAAGGATGGGCAGGATTGGAGGCACACAGCTCATGGGGGAAGTAGGAGTCAAAAGGAAGTATGAGTCAGAGGAAGGATAAGTCACAAGCACTGATGGGATGGAAGGAGGTTCTAGGGGTGGTTCTACCACTCTCACCTATTTGTTGATTTGGGTTCCTTATCCTTATCTCTGGAAAGGTGGAAACAAGGGTAGAGTTGAGAAGGGTACAGGGCGACAGGGCTGGCATTCAGGAAAGAGAACGATCTAAATCAGCCAGGAACTCCCGATTCCTTTACGGGAAATGGGAAATGTGGACTAGACCGGTAAATGCCTTTAAGAACTCCAGGACTTAGGAAGAGAGAAAACTTTGGAAAGCTAAATTAGCAGGGGTTTCTTTTAAAAAACGTTTATAAGACCTATGGCCTAAGGCCCCGGGGGGTCACTCCCCATAAAGTATGTTGCACATCAGCGTACCAAAAATTGCGGGTAAAGGGGCGTTTTTCGACCCGCATCGGCGGGTCCCGCGCGGGGCCGAATAAGCCCCCCTATTTCACCCATAACCCCGCAGAAAGCCCACAGGAATACATAAAAAGACACACTCTCCCAGCCTTAAGCCCTCCCCTGCCTAGTGTGGTCCATTTGTCCCGCAAAAAGCCGCTTGAAACGTCTTTCCCCACGCGTCAAATTACCCAGCCATTAGGGGTGGGGATTGCAAAGTACCCAGCTTTAGGCGGTGGGGATTGAAAAGTACCCAGCCAAAAGGGGTTGGGATTCAAAATTGCTGTTACCAGCTGAAAGGGGCTTATGAAAAAAGTGGAGTACACTGATGTGCAACACACTTTATGGGGAGTGACCCCCCCGGGCCTAAGGCACACCGAGGCTAGGTGAGGCTTACAATAGGCACAACTATATGTGAGCAATATTCGGTGTTGACATCCTTTGATACACCTTCGATTCTAGAATAAAGTATCTTTCGTGGCAGGTCTTACATTCAAATGGGCTCATCCAGCAACAAAACTGCTGAGGGAAGGGTTGGGATGTTCAACAGTACCATGAATACAACCATCAATACCTGTGTGACAAAGCCTGTATCTGCTGTTTGAGATCATGCAATGATTTCTGGTTCTTGTCCTCCTGCAGGCGTAAATCGTCCAGCAGTTTTGCCGTGGCAAGTGCAGGAGGACCAGTGGTATAATCTTGATTGGATAGTTCTCGTAGTCGCCGCCGTATATCTGTAACAATCAAAAATCTTCAACTGAATGCATATTAATCTATCGATTTGGGCCAAGAAACTTTGATTGACTGAAGTTGGTAGAGAATAGAACCAATCTTGACGGACACCAAACAACTGTAGGCCTACCTCCAACCCAGCAACCAGATTAGATGGGTTGGCCAACAGCCCTATTGGGAATGGGTTTGCTATCAGAGATGACGGCCACCACACCGAAACTCACCTTCTTTCTGCCTTTCCAATTCTAAATTCCTATTCTTTATCGTAGCAACCTGGCGCCCATGTTCCTCCGCCATATTCATGATATCTCGCCGATGTCCATTCTCCCAGTTCGGATTGTAACGTGGTTCGAGGTCATCCTGAATGGAGAGAGACAGAATATGAAATGTCCCAGAGAAGATGTACAGAAACTTTCGTCTTGGTGTTCTTCTGCAGTCTACTGGGTGTGTGTGAGATTACCGGTACTAGCTAAATATCTGAAGGAGATGCATTTTACGCAGGAAACATTAGAGAAGGAATTGCTCCATTGTCAGGTAATCAGAACATGGAGAAGTCACACTTTCTCAGTAATACATGGAGTCAACTTCACTTTATAGAGAAGGGGCAGAAGACTAGATCTGGAGATCAGGAATCATTTCCAGGTTTAGCATGTTTAGCATGCCATAGTATAGACACTGGTCACTACCTGCTTCTGCAAAGTCTAATGCTTTCGCATGCTAAAGATGAACATTGTTTTGTTGTAGCCATAGATAGAGGCAGGCACTTCCATTGGAGAGGATGAATCTCAACAGTTTATATCAATATCAAGGAGGACATTAATTTAGGATATTCAAATTGTGAAGGACATATCAACAAGGATAGGAAGGTGCTAAAGGCTGGTGGGAATGTGCTGAGCCAATAAATTTTTCACAGAAGTTAAATGAAATGGTCCATGGACCATGTGCTCACTGGGTTGGACATAATAGTCTAATGACAAAGGGAGGTACATATCAGTTATGAGCAATGTGGGTCAAGTCATTCCCAGGTAGGACTTTGATGATTTTGGGGTTATGCCACCTGGCGGCCATATTGGATGTCCGATTGGGCTGGAACTTCAGATGCACATACATGTAAAGGTCATTTGCAGGGGGCCACATAACACATTGGAGCGCTTTGGGGAAAGTCGTTCCTGAGTTACAGCAAATTGATGATTTTCGGGTCACGCCACCTGGCGGCCATATTGGATATCCGATCGGGCCGAAACTTCACATGGACATAAAGGTCATCTGCAGGGGGCCACATAGCACATTGGAGCACTTTGGGTTAAGGCGTTCCTGAGTTACAGCACTTTGATGATTTTTGGGTTACGCCACCTGGTGGCTGTGTTTGAAGTCAAATCAGGCCGAAATTTGACATGCATGTAAAGGTCATCTAGATGGAGGTAAATATCAAATTTGAGCATTCTGCGTCAAGCCGTTCCTGAGTAATAGCACTTACTTGATTTTCAGGTTACGCCACCTGGCGGCCATATTGGATGTCCAATCGGGCCGAAACTTGGTATTTTTTAAGGTACCCCTCCAATGCATGTTTATGCAAGATATGAAGTTGCTCGGTGAAATAATGACAAACTGTGGCAGGTTCGTCACTTTTGTCGAACTTTGACCTCTGTGACCTTGAAAAGTAGGTCAAATCAAAAACCCGTTATATATGTTATGTATCCTTATTAGCTACACCTATGATAAAAATTTGGAGATGATCTAGTCATTAGTTCAGGAGTTATTGCACTTTTTGTGTTTTTGGTTTCTGCCACCTGGTGGCCAAACTGAGAGTCGAATCGGACCGAAACTTGGTGTCGTGGGTCGTCTGACCTAGGGGTATATATGTACCAAGTTTCAAATCAATAGCTCCAGCGGTTACGAAACGTGCCCTGCTAACGGACCACGACGGACGACGGACGACGACGACGACGACGGACGACGGACGCTGCACCATCGACGACGACGACGGACGACGACGACGGACGACGGACGCTGCGCCATCGTAATAGCTCACCCCAGTGAGCTAACAAGGTTGCGTGGGGTAACGTGATATCAGAAGGGTCTCCAGAGACATAAAACATGCAAAACGGCCATATAATTTTTCTATAATACCCTGCACAAGACACCTATAGACATAGTGGATAAATAGTGTACCACTCGGCAGATCTTCGACTGTCCCCCAGAAAATATCGACCTTTTACATGATTTATCGAAAATTAATGTTCTATTTTTGTGTCAGGCCTATTTGTGGCCCGGCGTGTGCATTTGACAGAACGGCATGGGTGACGTCGTGGAATGGAAATCACATGGCACACAGTGTTGTGATGCCGTCACGTCATGCTGCTGGGAGGACCATGGCGGAGTTTTGGAAAAGTCATTTGCATTTTCTTGGAACTTTGCCGGTCCCGTACGCGTACTGTGTATACAGTACGCGCTATCTTTCTTGTATATTCGTGAACTCTAGGCAATTGTGAATTTGATGGTGCTGTGTATTTGGGATGAATACGCTCAGTACAGTTTACTTGCAAATGTTCGATCTCATCTCTGATAGAACCTGGGCATTGAATAGGCCCGGGGCCCCCATACCGCCCAGATCATGCAATCCAGGTGGGGTATGAGCGAGACGCGGTCGGTTACTCGTGTCGCTTGCTGTGCATGGCTCTTGGCACTTTTGCAACCTTGTCAGAGTCCTTGTCCAGCAGCGTCTTCGCCTTGGCGGTGTTAGTCTACGGCCAGTTCCTGAGTACTCACTGAGCGAGATGGCGCTTTATGGTCATGGCTGAGCCAAAGTTTACGCTCAGTTTACTTGCAATCTCTGTTTGAATAAAAAATACCCTGAAAAAACTTTGTAAACATAGGTACACTATCAACCGCACATGTCTATAATGAACAATTAATTTGGCACTGAAAAGTTAAGGAATATTACAACACTGATGGAAGAGAAGTCAAAGGAATGTTGTATCTGTTGAGGAACAAGGAAGTCAAGAATCCATTCATCAGGATTCAATTTCTACACACTGAATTAACACCCAAGAACGACATGCAGCCCATTATTGGCACCACAGGCCGCAGTGGGAAATAGTGGCAAAATTGGGAAAATTTACTTCAGCATTTTAGCCCGTAGAAAGAGCCAACTTGTACGTGAAAACTGGCAGGTTTTAATTGAGCACATCGTAATTCCAAAATTCTGCTGGTGTGCATGGATGACATAATCCTGATGAATGAACTCCAAACAAACACAACAAATATAAAACAAAAACTTTGCGATTGATTAAAAGGGAAGAAAGCAAGCGAGGACAGATTAAAAACTGGTGCAGATCTTAATCCTTTCCACTTACGTCCGCGGGCAGTTTTATACTCATACTAGAATTCGTGTTCCTTGACCTGGGTGGCGGTGGACGTTGAACCTCTGGTATTGGAGGTTTATTACGATTAGATGGCTGAAAGAGACACACTAAAAGGGCTAACTACAAGGGCTACATGTAGGACTGGATGGAATTTCTGGCCAGGTCGACTAGCCCTCAACATTGGATGAGTACAACGTATTTCGAATGAGCGAACAAAGTAGTATTGAACTAAGCAGCTTTGTACAAGAAGCAATTCCTATCAACACACCAAAATGAAAATTTGACTCTAACGAATCTGTCATTAGACATAACACATGCGGGGACACAAGACGAATATCATTCATTTTATTACAATCAACCATGAAAGAAATAATAACCGTGTGATATAAAATATTCATGATATCCAAAGCAGAAACTGCTCCACACATACCATATTATTTTCTGCATGGAATATTGGAATCATGAATGAATAACGACCCCACAACAAGCCGCACTATATACATAAAGAATGGTCAAATTCAGATAATCAGATGAAGAGCCAGTAGGAATCAAAAGGAATACAAGAATATCTATAACACAGGAACCACAACCCATGCAGAAAGCAGCTACATTTGGAAATCACCTCATGCAAACTACAAGAATGCCCAGGACTGCCTTATTGTAAACAGCAAGAAAGGAATCACCTGACAGCAGATTCTACTCTATGGGCCCTATGCACCAACGAAGATCTTGAACTCAGGTTGAGCCACAAGTTCAGATTTGCCAGGGCATGATGTGACAATGGAAAAGTTCTGACTGAACCTGAGTTCAAGATTATAAATCTTCGTTGGTGCATACGGCCCTATGTTCAACCGAGCCATAGCCAAAGGAATTCTGCCTGAAGTGGAAATGGCTACTTTTTCACTCCTTTCTAATGCCGTATGCCTCAGCAGCATTTGAACATACCTCACCCATTTCAGAAAGAACTGGAGAAGTCCTCTGATTTAGATCATCGAGATCCCGTAATAACATGCTCTCCTCCAGGTGGCGTATCTGTCTGTCTGCTGCACGAGCTTTTTTCAGATTTTCTAGCTCCTCCACCTTAAAAGTTTCAATTCAATTATATGTGTACAACAATATACATGATGCCAGATGGACAGAGTGGTCAAAATGATCCAATGATTTCCTCTGTAGTGTGGTATAAATCCATTATTTCGTCTATTTCATCTTTTTTTCGGATGGCTCTCCTATGCCCACCCCTATTCTACGGTAACCGAACTATTCAGCATTTCAAGGGAGTTCATTGACAAGTACTGGTTACTGAACAAGATAATGGTGGTAACAATAACCAGGTACATACTTTACAAATCTGGTGACTAAGGAGGAGGGTGCCATACTAGCACCACGTGGTGTCGCTGCGAGTGTTGTCACTGAAATTTCTTTTTTCTAACGTTATTTCAATTTATATGTATTTCCGGCATGGAAACAACCCGTTTGTTTTGGTCGCCCGAAAGTAAAACTTACATCATCATGTACATGTATGTAGGAGATGAAAAGTTATTTAATTTCATTGCTCTTCTCCTTCAAACAAAGAAATAGGATGGCGATAAAAGCAAATGCTTTGGTTCATTATTTCTGTCGAAAAATGTACAGGTCATTTTTTCATGACGCAACGTCAACACGTACAATGACACCAATGACGTCCTGCAGTCACATTCACTCGCAGCGCCAACCTGTCAGGATATAAAGTTGTACGCCCTCCGCCAGATGGTAGTTTGTTTTTTGAGCTGCGTGTCAGTGATGATTTGTGTTGCATTACTGAGTGATCATGCAAAATTGGAACTACATGTATCCAATAGTTCTCAGTCATTTTTTAACAACTTTTCAATTTCACATGCAATCTTCCGAGATTTGAGATCAACAACTTCATAAAACAAAATACATGAAAAACAAACTTTGTTGGCAATAAAAGAGATATTTATCAACAAAGCGAACAGAAGTGGCAAAAAGATGTTTGGTAACTGAATGAAACGAGAAAGATTGGAAAAAACTGAAGATTAGGAAGTACATGTACATACCATCATCCTACAAGTAAGATAGGTTTTTAGCTGTTGAAGTAATCAAAATCTAAAGAAAGTTATCATCAAGAGGTAACCGTGACTCCCCTAAACCCTACGTCAATTCATCATCATGCAAAACACTACTGGTAGTATTGATTGATGAAATTAGAAATTACATGTACATTGTATCTACATACAATGTAGACCCCAACCCCAAACAAACCTATGTACTCCAGTTCTACATGTACCATGCATTTGCAATAAAAAAACTAAGTATGTTTCTGAACACTACATGTACTTTATACTCTGCTAATTGGTAAATTCTGAATGAACTTAGTATTTCACATCAGCCATCTTTGAGATGGCCATCACTGCTGTTTTCACCAGCTGTGCTGTGCAGCTCCTTTTCTCTCCACCCACAACAAATTAGTTTTCATGCAGTTATGCTCTAAACCCCGCCCCTCCACATTCCTTCTCTCATCACACCTGTAAGTGTGACTAACCACACGCACCACACACAAATCCACAACAAAGTGAAAGCAAAACAAAGCAACAACATTCTCAAACAATAGTCGAAAGTTAGATTATCATCACTTTCTTTTTGATCAAACAAGAGTTTTAGACAGAGCAAAGAAGATGATTTATTTATCTGAGCAATTCGTACTTGAAATTTGGGAGACATTTGTATAACCGAATGGAAATTTATCATCAATAGAGATACATGTATTTCATTTCTGTTGTGGACTTGACAAACAGAAAGTATAGTCATGCAGTTAAAATCATAACACACAGTCTAACACACCAGTTTATTCCCACTTCGCCCCTTCCCATTTCGCCCCCTAACGGTAAATCCATTAAATACTGGTAGCTAACCCTAACCAATAACCATCAGGGGGCGAATTCGGAAAGGGCGAAATGGGAAGACACCAACACACCACACCATACCCGAACAGTTCGTATCACGCTGGGATCAAAGCTCTGGGAGGAGATCGAACGCAAGGTTTGCTGCAAGGAAAAGTTGAAATTGACCACTATTGATTGAGGTATGATATGTCAAAGAATTTTTTCACCAGGTTTCAGTTCACCAACTTCACCAGTTTAACCACGAGTTAGATCACCATTCCACTCGAGTATGAAAGGCACAGATATATTAAGTCCAAAATGGTCCAATCCAAGGGAGTGTTTACTTCTGATAAGTTCAGGTCCGGCAGTCAAGTTGGTCACATTAGTAAGGAAAGTAGTGTTATACTGTAACAACCCCCCCCCNCCCCCCCCCCCCCCCAATCCACTGGCTACCAACGCAGTGCTTGACAAATCAGATTTTCGCACACTTGCCCACGGGCAACCTCAAGGTAATTTTCTGCTTGCCCGACCTAATTGTCACTTGCCCCACTGTTATATTTCTCGATTATATTGAAAGATATGTTTCATTTGAGTACTTGCCCATGGACAAGTGCTCATTTAGAGCTTGCCCAGGAGTTTTTTCTGACCAGCATGGATTCAGCGATACCCTGGTAGGATGGCATAGGTCATGGCAAAAATATCAATTTTTGGTTACGGACAGTCCATGTTGCTAAGGAAAGATATCTGACTTCAGGATCATCTGCTGATGCTGTCTTTCAGTCAACACATACCTCAAACCTTTTTCTCAGTTCCTCATCATCAGCAGCTTCAAGCTCTCGAGGATCTAGCTTGCGAGGATGGCGAACATGGGTACACAAAACACTACATTCATAGCAATAAGGTCCTGTGAAGCCAGCGAAAGTACTCCGATACCTGTGACGGCAGAGCAACTGACACGGCCCACAGGCTGGGCCTAGTAGTTCAATTTCCATGTAAGGGCAAATTATGACATTTCACATCAAACTTTGCTCACTCACTCCAGCGACCATGCACATCGTCCTATCAACAACCATTACACCATTCACTTTCTTTCATATCAACACACTGCAGAAGTAGCCATGGATAGGCCTATTGTCACAAACATTCAAAGGATTATCAAAAGGCTTTACTTGATTTCTTCAGGTGTGTGTATCACCATAGTGTATGTATCAATCATTTATCTTATGCATGATAGCCTCAAGTCAAGGATACCATGAAGTGACGAATGAATGTCACACTATAGACGTACATGTAGGCCCTACTTGCTTGACAAAGAAAGATTTTGTCAACATTTATGCAAGTCCACGGGTTACGATGAGGCCTGCCATCTATTTGAAAATATATAACAACAAATACGACAATCTACATGTAATGCTGTCGCTGATCAACTGCGGTACGGTACTTCCAGTTCGGCCGCATTCAGTGAACATTCACAAAACAACTCATTTCTCCGCACATTTGAATCTCAAACTTTTCAGCACAACTTGTAACCAATGCACAGAAAGGCCTAGGATCTGATCACACAAGCACTTTGACTTTAGTCAAGGGACTGCCTTAATGCTGTTGGCCCAGGCCTACTGCCTAATTTACTGCTTTTTACAAACGGTACAGTTTTATTTTACCAATATAGTGTCAGTCTGGAGAAGTTGAGTTTAGGTTGTGAGTAGTAGGCCTACATGTACACACCAACATCATTTGGAGCAACAACAAGGATTGGACTGGAGGATTTAGATCGGGGTTGTGATCATCATTCTTGAACTCTTATGAGGATTTAGGAAAGACAGCCAGGAGGGGGCAGGGGCAGGGGCAACTAAAAGGTCACTGAAATTGAAAACGAAATATGAAGTCTGTGGTTGGATTTCAAACTCTTCTGCATGTTCCACAGTTTTGAATCATGGTCAGTTGTGAGTTAGTATGGATGAGTTAAAGGCCTAGCTAAATGACCTTTGCTTAAGAGCAAGATATTCTGAATACCGGTAAACTGAAACATAGGCCTTGGTCGAACTTACATAGACCCCTGATAGGATTCCAGACATGTAGTCATTTCCAGTGGTGTTGGCCATTTTACAGAAGGCACAAAAAATTTCACTAATTAAAAGTCATGATTAATAATCCATAGAACATATTTTGATAGAAATGTGGACAAGATTTTGAGTACTGGTGGTAGTACTGTCCACTCTTCATCTCCAAGTAGCAGAATGAACAGCCATAGCTGAAGGAATGTCAAACCACTCAGACATAGGTTCAATTACATTACTGTCAAGTATATTTGAATAAAGTGTTATGGGGATGGTAATAATATCAAATGACAACCCAATCGGCATGGGCATGCCTCAATCAATGAAAGTGTGGTTTCCTTGACTTGATGAAAGATTCAATTTGACGAACCCCTCCCCGGCGTTCCATGGCAACTTGCTGGCAATGACCAACCACAGTGTCACTGAACATAATAAGTATGTTTGACAGAATTTATCTTGTGGACCTGCACTGCAAATTCTGATTATTGCATCAGAAAGCCACGCCCACATTTGCATATCGACGGATCTGTAGCAGCTGAAACGCAAAAGAGAGGAGGGAGAGCGCATACTGATTGGAAGTGCCAAACACGCCAAATGGTATTGCTTACAATTTTCATTCCAAAGGAACTGACACTGTTATTATGACATTCATGACAGTGCAAGATTGTTCAATCAATTCAGCGGGTTTATTCACGTGTACTTCATTGTTGCTTTCTTTCATCTATGAAGATTATGGTGATATTCACTGGGCAGAATACACATACTACCTGCTCGATGGCATGGCCACAGTCCACCAGACACGGCCAGTAGATGACCCTTGACAACATAATTACAATCACTTTATCTATTTTTTTATTACCATAGTATTACAATAAAACAACCTCATTTCAAGTTCAGGATAATCAAAAAATTACATCCGATTCTCAGAATAAATCACTACCAAACTGATTTTATGGCAGCCTGAGAGAATTTGTATTCTAATCCAGTGCCAAACCCTGATGGATATTTGTTCAATTGATCCTTAGCCGAGAACATCCGTGATTTAAGCAAGATACATGTATGTTATTACATTTGGACATAAAATGCACGTACATGTACATTATAGGCTACTCTTATCGCAGATAGCACTGCTGACATATTGTACAGGCAACAAATCATTTTCTATTCGTGATTTATGCCAGCCTATAATGGAAGTATAATATCTGCTCACATTAAGTCTGAAGAACTGAAAGCACCCATGCATAAAACTGTGACATAGGCGAGCTAAACAATTTGAAAAATCGCACAGCATGAGTAGACATACACAAGGCCTTTATACTGTAACGGCGCACAATGATTTGCAAACAGTGAGAATTTCTTAAAGTTGTATAATTCACATGGCTGAAGAACTGACAAAGAGAGTTAAGCCTAGTTCATACTTCGACGCAAGACCATCGGCGTCCGACGTGCGATCAAATCCGGACGCCGGCTTCGAGGAATTGATAGTCCAGCGTTCTTTAGCGACGGCGACCCGTTATGAAATGACTCAAGTAATTACAGCCTCGCGATCGGACGCCGACCAAATCGCACGGCGGGGTCGGCGTCGAACGCAAGATCGTGCGTTGGTCGCCGGCGACGGTCGTGCGTCGAAGTATGAATTAGGCTTAGAGGGAGGTATTGAACGAGGCAACTTGACCTTTGAAGCATAAATCGAAGGCGTGCCTCCCTCATGTCTACTAGAACATAATGAAGAGACCCCAAGAACACAGAGCCATGCTGGCCAACTGACAATATTATCCAGGACATACATACACAAAACCAAAGAGAGAGAGTGAAAAACAGTCATACATTGTACCTTTCATGAAGAAGATGTGATTTTCAAATATAATTCTGATAGAATAGAAGACTGAAGCCAGAAAAAGCATGGAATTGAAACCCAAGCGAGGCAGAGGGTGCAACACCCTTTCACTTCAGAAGCAAAATGACACCAGACATAACGACACATACATGAACAGAACCACACGCACACACACACAAAAACGTACCGGTGTTAATCCTCTATCACTTTCAATTATGGAGTCATCTGGCGAGTATGGACGATTTGTTGGCCGGACTGATAATAAGTTTGGATCGCCCAGACTGCCTCCTATACAGAACTTTTCCTTGTGCTTTGTCAGCTGGGCGGGATTCTTGAACAGCATGTTACAGTCTTCACACTTTAAGGTATCCATAGTGAATGCTAAGTCAAAGGTTTTTTCTTGTCCTGATTGTTGACAGAATACCTGATATTCGCTTGTTTCAGGTATAGCATTCAACACACTTGGTGACAACTTCAGTGGTTCACTTCACAGTATCCTTGTCATTCCAAACAGTAGTAAATTCATCACCTGAAAATTTAATAAAGATACAAAATGTTTTGTATGATAATATTGTCGAACCTGCTGCCTTTCCAAGTGAGGTTTATGATTCTTCTACAATTCAACACACATGCCATGATTAGACAGACACATTTGTGGACGCAGTTGTTGCGGACCACTCTTGTGGATGCTGCTCTTTTAGTCTTCTTGAGTTTTTGGCATTGACATATTCATGGTAGTTTCCAGGACGTAACTTCGTTTCAATGTCTGCCATTGCTGATGTCAACATTATGACAGACGGAAAGCTGGGCCGGGGACGGCGCCGGGATGCCATCCCATCAAGGCCAACGGCAAGGGCCTTTAAATCGGTCACCAGTCGAAATGTATGCCAGAACATCCCGGCAACTCCAGTCAAAAGGTCCCCATACAAAAACGTCCCGTTTTACATGTAATTTGAAAGTTGAATGGTAGAAATATCGGTATGATGAGTTATTTACTCAAATCACTGGTGTCAAAGGCAAGGTGAAGGGATCAAGATCCTCGGCTAAGACACTAGATCAAAGACTAGGCTAATTGCTGATTTTTTCAACAATTAGGTCTACTTCATGTTGAGTTTATGTTGATGAAAAAATCAGCCCATATGACAGTACCGGTAATTGCTGATAATTGATTAGTTATTTTCTTGATTGGGGAGACAAATCACAAATCATATCACTGTTATCACAGGGATCAAAGATCCTAGGAATGTAGCCTGAGTCCAGTGTCAAGTGTGGTTCTTCTCGGACATGTTGGACATCGTCGGAAGAGTTCGTCAGTAGGTTATTTATAGCGCAGAGAGCACGTGGGTTTATGGTCGAAAATGGTCAATAATAAGTTGAGTATGGAATTTTGGGGGCAAAAATTTGGGTCGGTGGGGTTACCGGAACCCACACCTTTTTTTTAGGCCTAGGCCTAGGCCTACCGGTAGGCCTACATGTAACCAACCTAGGCCCTAGGCCCTACATCATCATGTAATCTCCCAATCCCATGCTCCCGATCCCGACCCAGCAAGCATGGCAGCACAGCAGCAATCCATGATGCACGATGCCTAGGCCAGGGCCCCAAACTACTCTACTAACTGTAGGCCTAACTGCTACCATGGCGGTTGTTGGTTGTGCGCATGAAGGCCATGCAGTGCGCGCCTATAGGCCTAGGCCTAGGTCTATGCACTCTCTATGCACGTGCAGCATATAGCATAGGCCAAGTGTAGTGTATAGGCACTGCAGTGCAGTGTGCATGAGATGATGAGTGTAGTAGGCAGGCCTATCGTATCAGACCTCTCCAGTCCCATTCCGAGAAATATTTCACAAAGTACAAGTACTCTAGCCAGGATAATCATAAGATGAATTTACTTTTCCTGAACTTGGCTCATACAACAAGCGAACTCACGCATAAACACGGACTTTTACATTGAAAACACGACGACTAGAAAACTTTTCGTGTGACTTGTCAAGATTTCTTCCGGTTGCGCAGTAGGCTGCGCAATTCGCAAAGCGTCATTTCTCTATGGAGACAACCTAGAAATATTTTTGGCGGGAATTATAAAAGGACTGGCGCGTGCCTGGGAGTCGCAGCAGAAAGTTTCCACTTCTATTCATGCTATTGGTCCAAGTTGTAGAAACAACTTCATGCGATGTAAATTTAACAGGCCTAGGCTACAATCGGCATTCAACAGTTCTTTTCGCTTTCCTTCCAAGTAGCCTACCTCTAGGCTATCAGTGTCCCGGGATCAGTGTCTAGCCCCGGGTGTCTAGCTTACGAAGGTCGGATGAAAAGTTTTGAGCCTCACTATGATACCCTTGGATAATACGATTCTATCCTAGTTATTTTTCAACATAGTCCTCTTGGTGGTCCACAGTGCCAGTGGTGCATGCTGCACCGCCTGGAACCACCCTGCGGCGTAGAAGGTTTCCTCCTGCTTCTCAAAAAAGTCCTCAACGGCTGATATCACGAAATTATCTCCCTGAAAAAGGTTTCCAGACAATTGTTTTTTTATGTTTGGGTAAAGGTGGAAGTCCGATGGTGTCAAATCATGGAGAGTCGGGTGGATGCTGGATAAGTTCGAAGCCACAGTCACACACTGCAGCCACGGCAATGACTGACTAATTAAACCCTTTTCTTTCAGCTAAATCAGTTTCTTCTTAATTACATCCACTCTCTTAATTAGGTCCAGCAACCATCCGTGGGGCTTGGACACTATTCCCGAAAAAAATGACGAAATACCTTGATAACTGAAAAGAAACCAAGTCATCTAATGGAATGCATGCCAAATTTCTTTGATTTGGCATCACTCCTTCATAGTGAGGCTCAAAACTTCATCCAACCCTCGTACGTTAGCGCCGTTGCACGGGACGTCCGTCAAATCTTGATCTCGGATCGGAATTCCTCCATGTGCCGGTGTAGCAGAATCTACTGTCCCCCGATATGTGATGTCCCCCAACACGGATTAAGCGGCACCATTGAATTGGACTCTGGAGAGACCAAGACCCTTTTAAATCCTGTGACAAACAATGCAGGGGGGCATCAGGCGGGTGGGGACATCAAATTTTATCACACCTGGAAAGATCCTTTGATNAATGGGGGGGGGGGCGTACGCCCCCACGCCCCCGGATCCGACCGACGCTGGTTAGTGAACGTGAGAGTGCACCATACCGGTGCAATGGCTGAGAATGCTCCTGTACGCGATTTTGTTTCGTGGACACGCGGAAACGGCGAGACAACCTCCCCTATAACATCTTTAATAACACGTCGCGGCTAATTCCGCCAAATCTTTTGGAGGGAGGCACTGGCAAACGCAACGGGCGGCACTGAAAAAGACCGGTACACCGTGTGTCTCCATGCAGCTCTGGGGAGAGGAAAGAATAACGTTTATTCACCACTAATTTTTCTTCTGCAAAATCAGCATGAAAAACACGATTTTTTAGGGTCTGCGGGGCATTTGCCCGTCCCTCCTCGCTAGCTACGCCCCTAGCGGTGCGATTTGAAACCCATCAACCCACAACAGCGAGTAGTCCCTTTAAGAGTATGCCTGGGCGCCACCTGCCGATCTTTTCACACACTGAATCATCATGGCGTCCACCCTCCCAGTTCTTGCTCAGGTTGTGTATAATTTTTTGTAATTTCGCCCATAATCAAACTGT
>NMRB01005104.1:0-13848 GCA_002633025.1 Notospermus geniculatus
TATTTCAGCAAAACCAATAAGTTTAGTAATGATTTTTCGGTGAATGATAAATAATACCATTACTCTCCCAGTACAACAAACTTTAGGGAATAATTTCACAGTTTTCATGCTGATTTTGGACATTTTGCAAATGCTCTTTGTTTTCCTAATTAATGAAGCTGATGTCACATTTTTCTTTCATGATTATGTAGTTCACATTATAAAATATTATACCTGAAGTTATCATGAAAATCAAACAACTGCAACATGATGAAAAGTTAGTTGGGAAAATGGTTCCGAAAGTGAACAGCCCCTTTACATTGATGCCAAAAAAGACGAAGTGACTTCGTCTTTTCCCTGACCCCCCTCCCCCCTTGAAAAGATGAAGTGGGCACTTGACATTGGCTTCATCCATGTAGGGATGTTAGGCATGGAATGATGATAAAGAAAAACATGTGAAGACACTAGTTAGTAAACCAAGAAAGCATAAGTCATTCTCCTGTATTATAAAAGAGTGATGCCAATTTTACCAAAAAAGATGAAGTGGGCTTCCCCAAATCGAGAACCCGCTCCCCCAGACGAAGTCACTTCGTCTTTTTGGGCAGCAAAACAATTTTGAAACAGCCCCTTATTGACTAGACTTTTGGGAGCACTGGTTTGGCAGAGGGGAGTGGTGTTTTTCATTATTCATTCATGAAGGAACAAAAAACCAAATGAATAATTCCAAAAACAAAAGATACATGTCAGCATGTAGGAATGTTTAGGCTTCAAAGTAGTTATCTATAATATAAGCTTTATCCTTTTCAGTTATTCCTGAGGATACCAACGGGTCTTTGAGCAATTTGCTCATTTGATCCGTGAAAAATATCCCTCACTCTCGGTGCAAGGCGATTATTATCCGCCACCCCCGCCGCGTGCACTGGGAGCCCAGATCTTGAGCACAATCAAACTGTTGCTCATTGGTCTTATAATAGCTGGGGTGGATCCTTTTACTTATATGAACACAGAAACACCAAATTTGTGGAACTGGGCTCTTCAAAACAAAGTAAGTTTGCTCAGTGGAAATAGTCTACATGTACATGTACCGGTACTCTATAGTCTACTCATGTTTTGTTTTAAAAAGATGGACAGTGTAGTGCAGTTCAGCCTACTACTATACATGTAGATACCATAAACTGCTCTTTTGACATTTGCATGGAAATCCGTGTCTTGGCTGAGGATGTCATTAGATGATTGTTTAAAATGAAAATGGAGATTCTGAACAGATTATTGAAAAAAAACTGCCATATAACTCTATCAGCGAATCTCCAATAAGTGTGAATTTCCAGCTTCTGACTTGTGTCCTTGTTTTCTTTCAGATTTATGCCTGTATGATGCTCTTCTTTATTTCCAATGCCATAGAAGGACAACTGATCTCCACTGGTGCCTTTGAAATTTCATATAATGGTGAGTAACTAAAACACCGGAACCTTGTGGTACCCAGGGTTTCTGCCAGAATTTTTTTGAGGGTGCTAATTTCTTCAAAATCAGCAAAAACCTCATGAAATTAAAGAAAATCTCCTTTTTCTGTTCCTTTGAGGGTACTATCATAGTACCCTTAGTACTGTACCCTCTGGCAGAAACGCTGGTACCCCCATCAACCAGTATATCGGCTTTCTGATGTTGTTTTAGCAAAGATGTGGGTTGGTGAATCTATGCACTACAGACTACAATGTAGTGCATACCGGTAGATTCACCAACCCACATCTTTGCTGTACATGTACATTGATCCATTGTTGGAAGGACTTGCCACCTGTCCCATCCATCATTCTGTTGCTTGGAACGACTTGCCACCTGTCCCACCGATACATCCAGAGTAAGAGCCGATTCTCTGCATTGACCCAGCTAAACTAGGGGAAAGACATCATTATTTGTAACAGATTGCGAGTTGAGAACACAAAAATATGCAGTTGCTGTTGACCATCCTATTCCTGAGGGCATAATAATGTAACTAAGCCTGAGACTAGAGACTTGTAAATACACATCATGTAGTCAACTATAGTATACGTGTCGCGTTGTGAATGTGATGATATTTTGATTCATTGCTAAAAGAAACAAAACATTATTCACGTATCATGGTTACTTGAATATTGAATGTCAATTGTTATTGGCTAGATTACATCAGTATCCCAGGGGCATGGAGCAATGTTTCATTAAATGGATGGTGAATGTGAGCTGATTTTGTTGTTACATGGGCTGATGGATGTCTAATGTGTATGGCAAGTGGCAAAGAGCACCTTATTGTTGCAATACCGAGTGATAGTATTTCTGGGAGGATTTAGGTTGGGTTGGATACAATGTAGATCAATGAGTCTGTCGTTGGCCTTGGTTTCTTGGGGCTTCTTAGTGCTGTGCTCCTGTCACATGGTGTAATACATGTATGCTGTCCCAAAGATTTGGAGAGAAAGGGCAGTCTGAATATTGAATGAGATACACTGTATCATATGCAATATATACTGTGTCCCACCAATTCATTGCTTTTCCCCATTCTTACAATGTCAATGTGTTATTGTTTTCATTTGTGTAGATGTGCCAGTTTGGTCCAAAATAGAAACTGGTCGTATCCCTTCTCCACAAGAAATGATGCAAATCTTAGAGAACCACATGCGTCTCAGCCATGGAGGAAACCCATAATGAGGCCTGTGGGGAGGAAATTTGTGCAAGAAAATAATCGTAAGTCAAGACGTTAATGTTAACTTCTGCCGAATTTCTGTTTGCAAGTGCAATAGGAGCTGTCAGCGAGTTGACCACTAGGTGTCACTAGGGCCCAATTCAATGCATCTAGCGGACCCAGTCATTATCAATCGAGCAGCGATCATAATAGATTTCCTGTACATTTGGTCCGCTAAGACTGTGCTGCCATCTGTTAGCAATATGCGCGGCTGACTGCTCCTATTCAATCTCATCATCAGCAAATGTACCTGTCGAGGTTGATGTGATTTCATGGTTGATATCTCTTTCTTTCAGTTCTCCTTTGCTGATCTTCACTTGCTGGAGTCTAAACATCGACGACGGTGACGTAATGATGGTTCTCCTATAAACCAGGTGACTGGCTGGGTAAACCTGAGCCCTGTTACTAAAGTCGGATGGAAGCCTACAGCATCTGAGGATGATTACTGGATGTGATGTCATTCTCGCACAAAGATCTCTTTTATTACTTCACAAGCCAAAAACCACAGAACGAAATAAATTGTTGAAACAATCTGACTGTTGATCATGGATTTTGAGAGAATTCTTTTCTTGGGCAGCTTTATTTGGCTGATTTTTTAAATGCTGATTATTTATTACAATTTCATTGTTTTTGTTTGCGGAAGGTTTATGAAATCAGCAGATTAAACTGCCGTGATACGTGCGGTTGGTATTATTGTAAACTAGGACAGCTTGTTGCATGGGAACACTTTCTTATTTCACTCCAACCATTTGCCTTATATTTGCCACTCGCACTCGCCACAATCAGTACTAGCTAGAGACCACATTAAATCTTGGCTGCTATTTATAAAAGTTAGCAAATGCTTTTACTTAAAATTTGTACAGCAAGATCCAATTAAAAAATGTACTACAAAACCTGAAGTAAAAGCATTTGCTAGCTTTTATGAATACCAGCCAATATCACGTTTCATTTTGTCTCACTATTTTGTGAAATGTGACTTGGGAATTCCTTCAGTTCTGTGATTTCAAGTGTTTATACAAAAACGTCAGTTTTCCATTTCTGATAGTATTACTTTAACCCTCTAGTATTCTAGTTTATTATCTCACTTGGGTGGGCAGTGACACTATCTTGTGCTCTTGTATCTGGGCTGACATCATCTGAACAAATTCTATTTGTATATCCATTCCAAATGAACTTCCAATCCCAGGTGAAGACATGGTCTATGGACCATTTCATTGGAAGGTTCTCCTGCCCTGTTCTTAGCCAATGAATCAGTGTGAACGTAGCTGTACATAAATTATGTTAAGTTGTGTACATATAGATAACTTCCTGTGGGAGGAAGCCTTGAACATCAGTTGGACACAAGTCTATATATATATCGCTACTCTGTTTTATGTCAAACTTTATGAAAACTTTGGAAGTTTTATTTGTTATGTTTCACGTGTATATTATTTCCTAAATTGAATTACCCGTACTGTAAGTTCTTTCACCTCTGAAACTTATTAACCTGTACTTGTACCGGTAGTTGCAAAGTGGGCTAGAGAAAATATACATGTAATGTCAACAGGAGCTGATGGTGTAGTGGTCTCTGACTAGCGGTCAGAGGGGCCCGGGTTCGAATCCCACTGGGTGTGAGACTCAGGCAAGTCTCTTTGCCTCTCTGGCCTCTCTCCACCCAGGTGTATAAATGGGTACCGGTCGAAAATGCTCAGATTGTAGTGCTGAATGAGCAGCTCATCTGAGTTCTACTGAAAGGTTTCAGGATAGACTGGGGTTAAAGTGTAAAATCGGATGGGAACCTCTACCATTGTTGATATCAGACTATAAAGCCAGACTTTAACTTTTTTTTAACTTCAAAGTTTTGTAGGCAATCAAGTGTACCCCAGGGGTGGGAAGTTTTTTACTCCGTGGGTATAATGAATATTAGGCAATCAGCTCAAGCTTGCTAACAGATCATACCAAAAGTTGTCATTGTACATTTTGTAAATGGTCATCCAGCATTAGAATTAGGCACTGTGTATTCATGTTTTAGCCACATACCGGTATACGTTAAGCGACTTCAGAACTGCACCGCGATCCCTTCGGTGCATCATTGAAATTCTCATTTCCGTTATTCCTGACGGCTTATTCCCCAATCCTTATGACCTTTGTTACTCTTAAAGTGAATCGAAAGCGAAAAAATTTGATTTAGAAACAGAATTTTAAAGGGGACGAATTTTCAGCAAAAAATTTAAACAAACTTCTCCAGAATGTCAACAAAGAAATGTTCGTGCATTTTGATTGGCTGAATTTTGTGTTTACAAACACCAGCCAAATGTAAACAAAATCCGCTATCAATTCGCTTTAAATTTAACTCCTTGGACCTTATTCTTGTATGTATGTCATTGATTGTCCTCGGGACCAATGGGTCAGTAGGCCGACACTATTGTCCAGCCGAAGTAGGAGGGAGAACTTTAACTTACCTGTCCTGTATTCCAACAGAGGCTTGAATAAGGTTCATGGTAATTACTCCCAACATTCAATACACGAGGCTCACTGAACTTTCATAACAAAATATCGGGTGACACGATTGTTGTGGTGAGGTACAATGTGGAATGATCAAATCAGAACTTCAAGTTGATTTGAGGGGTCTTGGAACAGGGGTGTGGGTGATTTCCCTTCTTGCCTCAACAGAGAGGGACACCTTCATTATTAAGTAATTGCAGAAACTTGCTATGGGGATTAAATAAGGGTGTTGAGACAGCTGGCCTTTCTGTTAGCGATGAGTCCCGACTTAGGATGGGGTGGTAATAAGTGATATGATGAACCATGATGATCTTTTTATGTTGTCCAATGTTTGACACAGATGCATATATTTTCAGGGATGTAAACAATTCATGTCAATAAATATCACGTGTCGTATAGAATTTGATTGTCTTCTTGGTGTTGTCATCTTCAACATGCATCTTTCTGGCTACAGTTCTCTCAATGCCTTGCTTCTACCCCCGACAATTCCTGGGTTTCTAAAACAAGAGGAAAGTCCATTTGTGAAAAAGTAATTGTTTATTTTTTCAAGCAGCAAATATGTATCAAAACAAAAGTACATACTCGCATATCTCAAAGTAAGGACTCGGATTCATACAATGGACGGATAGGCCTAGTCACAGGTGCTACAGCAGAACTTGACACACTACACAGTCAGCCTAAGCTTCAAGTTTTCCACTTTTTAGGTTAGACTACCTTTATATCACCAGGACATGGCTGGTTGGGATAGTGAAACATGACATCCAGAAAGTGGCTCAGTGAATGACAACAGCAAGACGTACACAGATTGTGGCCGAGTTTGTCAACTTTCATGATTTGTCTGTCATTTACAAGACAAAAATATCTCCCTCCGTCTGCTGCGGACCGTCGTCATACATCCCCATCACGTTCCCACCTCCCTGCATCCCCATCTGATCCTGATTCTTCTGCGTCGCACATTTCTGTTTCATTTCCATGAGTCGTTCAAAATCTTTCCACATTTTCATCTGCCTCATGCTCGGACCGTGGTTCTCTCTCACGGCTTTCTGTTTCTCACGGAGACCTTTGCCGAGGTTTTCTTGTTCTTGGATCTTCTTGGTGTACAAATCCCTGAAACAATGATGGCTTGAATAATCAATTCACAAACAAGGTAGATCTCTTAGAATCCATCGGCACTATCAATGATTGCATTTGATTTTTTCCATCAGGGCCGAAGCCACAGCATAACTGGCCCTGGTAAGTACGGAAAAGGCCATCTCAAGCTACTCATGTTCCTCACTTGGATGGGGTCTTTTACTTGCCCTTGCAAAGGCACAAGGTACAAGGCACCACAGTTTACTGTCCCATGTGACAGACGTGAACAACCGGGAATGAAATCGCAGATGTCCCAGGCTGGATTCGAACCCGGGACCTGCTGCTTGCTGAGCAGACGTGATAACCACTCGGATATCATGGCCCCGCAATGGTCAGGCAGACGCCATTAAAGCAGTCTTATTGAAGCCCTGCTTCACCTTAACTTTCGCTTCTCCAAATTCGTCAGAATCTCGAACTCAACCTCGACCTAGGAAGTGTATGGTCAGGTGACCAGGACAAGATATCAGATCAAGTGGACATTAACGGCTGTTATAGATTCTAACTAACTGCCAGTGGCATTCAACCGTCAGTTCAATATTTCATATGCTTACCTGAACGACTTCTTCCTTTCCATCGGATCCGACGACACGTACGCCTTCATCTCGTCCGAAATCCTCTGCTGCTGGACCTCCAGAATCTTCTTCATACAGTTGAGATAATGATAGCGTGATTCCTCGGCCATGCACTCTTCACGATAACCTCGTACCTCCTGTTCAAGTTTGGATCGATTTGTCTCCAGACCGGCTGCTGTTGTATCGTAGTGGGCCTTCTTATCTTCATGGACTACAGACAGTTCCTGGAATAAAGGGATTTGTTATTCGTCATAGGTCTCGCAATCAAGTTGAAGGGTAAGGGCCTCGCCACATTATATGACTCGAGCCCAACGCCACAACTTGTGGAAAAGTCTACTACGGTACTGGTTGTAGGCAGTCGTAGAAAGTTGCATGACCCAGTCTTGCAAGACTGAATTGGTCCAGTCTTATGAGACTGAATTGTAGACAGTCGTGCAGTGTGAACAACCATGCGACGTGACCCAATCGTCAGGTCACGAAGTGTGGGAAAGCTTACGACCCGATTCAATTGCGATAACCAATCAGGGCGTTACATTTAGTCACATGATCACACTCATCATGGCTGCCTTTTGGACGGATGACCACTATTCAGAGGGCATTTGCGTCAGTCGGCTGACGTAATCGTATAGTGTGGACACTCTAGTCCTACGACTTTTTTAACGCAAGACTAGCTGGACGACGAGACAGTGGGTCGTAACGTGCAGTATCGTATAATGCGGCCAGGCCCTAATAAGTGCATTTTTTAGCCTATGTTCCTCGTAATACTCCTGACATACTTGTTGTGATGAGAAAAGCTCGGCAGCTAAAAGTTTTTAATAACAGGTCAGGAGCCAGACCGATACACCATGTATACATCGGTCAATCAGGCAGATATCATCACTCGATACTCACCTGCGATTTCTGCCTCATCGGCCTCAGTTCTTTAATAATGGGCGCCAACGACGACTTCTTGTCGGCGATCTTCATGTGAAGACGTTGAACCATCTCCGAGATGTCATCCAATGTCTTCCCCTTCATCTCATCCAACTCACTCTTTATACTCGAGACTTTCTCAAGCTCGTCTTGGGTCTCACGATATCCAGAGACACCCTTCTTGGATTCAAGGGCCGACTGGAAGAAAAGTTACTGGATAAACTACTAAAGATAGGGTCATCACTGTCTCTGATACAAGCTTAATACGGAAGATCCCCAAATATAGCCAACTCCGGCATTCCGTATCTCCACCTCTCCCTCGGTTTTTCATGCCCTTTGCTAGATATTGTATTTGTATCATTCCATCAGGGCTGAACCAAAGCATTATTTTTTTATTTTTTTTTCTTTCTTTTTCACCTCCATGTGCTGCTGCCATTGAACATTTCCCCTACAGGACCCCGGCGGCATAGCATTATTGGCCCTGGTGAGTATGGAAGAGGCCATCTCAAGCTACTCATGTTCCTCACTTGGATGGGGTCTTTTACTTGCCCTTGCAAAGGCACAAGGTACAAGGCACCACAGCTTACTGTCCCATGCAACAGATGTGAAGAGCCAGGGATGATTAATCCCATAATGGCCCGGGCTGGATTCGAACCCGGGACCTGCCGCTTGTTAAGCGGACGTGATAACCACTCGGCTATCAGGGCTCTTCATCTGGATATCTGGACTAATGAGAGATCTTGCTGATGTTTACCATGTGTCTGTTCATATGCTCATCTCTCTGTTTCAGAATCTCCTCCGTCCTGGACAGGACACCATGCTCGGCCCGCAGCTCATGGATCTCTTGTCTTTTCTTCTTGTAGATGGTACTCTTGCTTCGTAGTTTGTTCACATATCGCTTGAACTGGAGAGAAAGAAAAATGAGCAAACGCTTGTGATAGGTTGAAAGTCATGGAGACTGAACATCACCAGCTCTACAGCACGACATGACTTATGACACCGTGAGATACAAATACTACTTTGGCATATCACAGAATACAGAAAGCAACAGACCCACGGCGAAACTGACACACTCAAGCATCCACATACATACAAGATTTAAGGCGCCTATCCACATGAGAGTTTTCTGAGAATCTCACTGAACTTGGCTCACAATGGGCAAGTCACCATTGTTTGTTTCCTCACGGCTTACCCTGAGACCAATGACACAAACAACTGCTCACAGTTGAGTTGCCCATTGAGAACCACCTCGCGTAAAAAAACTATCAAGTGGACAGCCGCCTTTAGAGGGTTTTGTAACTGGCAGGTAGCAAATTTAGATTACACATGGGTGTGTTTGTTTTTATCAGGTTATTGCAACTCCAGATTGGGAAATGAAACTTCAATTATTATTTTACATCACAACACAGCAACAATAACACCATGATTACATTACAGACTGAGTTTGGTTGCTATATAACCAGCAGTTATCACAACACGCTCAGCCACATTACTCAAAACTTGTCTTTGGATTCTATTTACACACCTCAGGCTGGGTTTTAATTCCAACAGACTCCTTGTACCTGAGCCGCTGCTGGAGATTCAGTTACCGGTACCCTACTGCAGCAGAACTGGTGAGGATGGTAGATGTGTACATAGAATCAAAGCCAAGTTGAGGCAAGTTTGTGTGTGTGTGTGTGTGTGTGTGAACGCCCTGAACTTACAGAATGGTAATCCAGGGGGCGAACCTAAGACGAAATTTGAAATCAGAATTGAATTTCCTTAACAATACACGTGGATATCCTGATTACTTGCTGAAAACACTCCTCATGCCAGCTTCCATACCGAGCTGAACATCTATGTTGGCCTTTCCTGAGAAATCATGCAGCAGAGTTGAAATAAAACGTTCCTTTACCGGTAATTCAAATAAACTTAATGCTACAGGCAAGAAGAAACATAATGCAAATGTTTGATAAAGCATCGAAAAGGAACAGTCATTTACCTCGTCCCCTTTCAAGACTTCTCCACCATCTGTCTCCTTCAGGACCGATCGTTTCTCCTCCAACTCGAGTTCACATTTCACCAAATCTTCCCTCATTTCCTGGAGCGTCTCAGCGGCGCCCTCTTTCTTCCGAGCGATAATCGCTGCTTGTTGGCGGAAGAGGGAGAGTTTATCGTCCGTCGGGTCAGAGCTCATCATCCGCTTCTCGATCAGCTGGTTGATCTCGGAGTTCATCTGACGAAGCTGAATCAAGGGAAAGATTTGGATATACAGGGCACGAAGTTGAACTGGTAGACGTTTGTAACCTTCCACAGCAAAACCAGTCGCATGTCGCTCAGAAGGTGAGCCTCAACGAACTAAGATAACACCAGGAGAGAATGGAAGAAATAGATTGTTTCAGATTTCAAAATACTGTAAACTGTGAAATTTTCGCGGCGCTAAATTTTCGCGATTTTTGGGGTCTACGAATTCGCGAAGAATAATTTTTGGCGATTGGAACCCTTCAGCTTCATAAAACCTCAAGAACCAATGATTTTCGTGCGATTTATGTTCGCATTTTGACCCTCGAGCGCGAAAATAAAACGCACGCGAAAATTTCACGGTTTACAGTAGACAGACAATATTGAAAACTGACAAACATTTGGTCTCAACCTGCCAAGCTAAGAGTGACATGCGTCTGGTTTTGCTGTGATGGGTCACATTTGATGGAGGCAACTGATAGAGGCAGAGTCTTCCGAGAGGGCTGCCAGGTCAAAATGACTTGAAGATTTTACTGAAGATGGTACTATAGTTTGTTATTTGCAGGTTTTCTCTCTCACCTTGTCATTGAGTGCATCCAGATCACTCTGCCCCATGGCTGGCTCAGACACAACTTTCTGGAGATCAGAGACAGCCTTCTTACGATTCGCTATCTGCTTGGGGAGCTGTTCTCCAACCATGTAATTATTGGTCTTGGTCTCTTCTTCAATTCTCTGCAGAAGTCCTGGGCGAATTATAAAACACTTTATCAAACATGAATCATGATAAGGCTAGGAATACACCGAACACAATGCGTTGACGCGCGCGGCAAAGGCTTTGTTATTTTCCGCCGCACGGCACACAAACAAAGGCTTTCAAAGCATAAATCGCACCCGCTGCCCCATCGCACGGTGAGCGCAATACAAATGGGGCTGTATTTGTATTACATTTTCCCATCAGGGCTGAAGCCATAGCATTATTGGTCCTGGTAAGTATGGAAGAGGCCATCTCAAGCTACTCATGTTCCTCACTTGGATGGGGTCTTTTACTTGCCCTTGCAAAGACACAAGGTACAACACAACACGGCTTACTGTCCCTTGCGACAGACGTGAAGAGCCGGGAATGAAAACCCATATGGCCCGGGCTGGATCTGAACCCGGGACCTGCCACTTGCTGAGCGGAGGTGATAACCACTCGGCTATCAGGGCTCCTCAGACGGGGCTGTTGTCAAATACCTTGAGGCGTTGCCCCAACAGCTGATGCTCTGACATCCTTCAGTTGAGATTGAAGACGGCTGATCCGTTGATCAGAGTGTGTGATGGCATTCTTCTGTTCCTGTTTCTGAGCTGATAATTTAGCTTCTCTGTCTCTCTCCATACGAAGGCTCCTCGCAACATTTAACATCGGGCCACTCTTTGGATGAGATTCAACCTGAATATAAAGATCAATTGATCAAAATAATGAAGCAACTGCTTATTTTTGCAATGGTTGAGTAAAATGAACTCAGTGGCAACAGTCAGAACAGGTATTTTGTGAATGACCGTAACATCTTCATGCACTTAAAGGACCACGGTATTGCCACTTTTTCTCGACAGCCGGTGCCACCGTGACACTCTCCAACCCAGGGACTAACTACGTTGTCGGCGAATTGACCTGATTTACAATGTACATTTTGTAATGCATTTTTGTAGTTCGTCTTACTGTTGCTAGGTGGCTCCCTCTACGTCGGCAGTCAAATAATGCATTTGAGATCCAATAGAGGCTATGCACTGACGTCATCAAATGACATCATCAATGGGTATGATGCCACCTGTTGGATGGAAAATGGACAGAGCACGTGGTCAGATGCACTGCGTCACCTCACTGATGACGTCACGTGCATAGCCTCTATACCGTGCTCCTTTAAACCTTACCTTACGACGTAGCCTCTCCACCCGTTTAACGAGTTGTTCCTTCTCATCTTCCATTGAGGATATATCTTTCCTGATATCAGCCGTGGTGAAGCCACTATTTTTTAGCTGCTCATGGTTCTTGTGGAGCTCCTTGAACTGTTCAACTAACTCATCATACTGAAAGACATTAGGAAGTCATTAGAATCAACTGTCGACTTCATTCATTCCAAGAACTGAGATTGATCTCTACTTTTACCTAAAAAGATCCAGAAACCGTCAATTTTTGTCCACTTGTAACCCGGCACAACAAAATGAGTCGGAATGCGCACAGAAGACCCAACATGTCCAAGGTGACACCAACAGTTTGTTGATTTCAGGATTGTCTGCCAATTGTGAAATTTGACTTCGTCGATTTCTGTAACTGTTGTCTGGTGTCATCTTCTGTGCGCATTCCGACTCATTTTGTTCTGCCGGGTCACATTAATTAGGTAACCAACCTGAACGTATAAAGTCTGTACTTCTTCATCAGCCATGAAGTCAGATGGAACCTCCACCTTGACAAGAAAACGAGCTAAATATGCCCGCTTCTTCAGGTCTGCCATGCGATGAAACAGCCATTCTAAGATTGGGTAAACAACAATCTTCTCTCCTGTCACGAGACCCTGACGGAACAAGCTCCTGCAATAAATATACTGAATTTGAGTTGTGAAGAGTAAAGCAATCTGAGAAAACAGGGTATTGGTAACACAACAGTAGGCCTACTTTCATGAAACCGCAAAACAAATCAACCAGCTCTTACAACAAGTCCCCAGACTGACAAGATTTTAACTACCTATTCAAATATCCTGGGGTGGGCAGCCTGCCATTTTGGATGCTTGAAGTGTGGGTCAAAGGTCACTGTGAGTGTCAGGACAACTTACAGATTTGATGAATCAGTTGGTGGCTTATATTTCAAAATTCTCAAGATGTTAAAGATTCGAATGGCAGTTTGGTCGGCAGTCTCTTCCCGCACATCAATTTTTTGCTATAAAAAGAAAGTTCATGATTAGCAATAGCATCAGATTACGTCCAATTTTCTTTTTACAATCTCAACATTTGTATTCAGCTGTTACATCATCAGTGAATGAAAGAAACAAGGACTGTTTACCTTTGGGTCAATTTCAGCGAGGACATCTGTAAGTATTTGCAGCAACTGAAGAGGTTCCAGTGAATCAAAGCTGATCAAGTTGTATGTTTTACTGAAAGGTGGCTTTGACAGCTCTTGGACAATGTACTTCAACTGTTCACTCATATTGGTGGTGGTTATCTTGTCTCCCAGAAAATACACTTGTTGTCAGCTGAAGAAGGGAACTGAAAATGAAAACCTAGGTGAGTTACATCATCATCATCTTCATTCATCACCATCGACATCGTTGTTTGTTGACCGATCAGGGAAAAGGCTTGCCCTAGACTTAGATAGATAGATAATTTGAAGCTGGATAATTTGAAGCTGGCTTCTGGGTGTGGTAGCCTGGGTCTTAAGCTTTTAATTTCTATAAACTGTCACGTGTATAACGCAGCCGCAGGGTCTGGCAGGGTGGTACCGTGCGGACGTGACACTAAACACATAACTTTATTGCTCTCATTTCATTACGATTCTCAGTACAGCGTAGGCCTATATGGAAAATAGAATTCAACTAATTGCAATAGCTAATATCATCATCAGCATGCATATCATAGGCCTACACATCATGCATAGGCCAATGTATTATCTGATGTACACTGCACAGTGCAGGATGATTCTTCAGCCCAATAATTTCACTTTTTCACTCCATCGTCGACGACTCAGTAATCATATCATTGTTTCTCTTCATCAAGGTAGTATAAACGATGCTGATTTAGGGCTGTCAGTGCCGACAATTTGAATCTAGCCCGTAAAAATTAGCAGAAAGTGAACCTTTTTGACAGTCA
>NMRB01005105.1:14501-25595 GCA_002633025.1 Notospermus geniculatus
CACACTTGACACTAGATGGCGTTATCTTCTATAACACCACTAGCGCAGGTGCTAGGTTTCCATCTTGAAAGTAGTGCAGATTACTACATTTTGGTAAAGGTTTTTAACCATCGTGAACAGGCCAGCCGTGTCACCGCCAACCCAGTGGCATCTACGCTAGATGATAGATGATGTTGAAAAGTGGTGCTGTTGGGTTCAAGGCGAATATTTTCAGACTAAAAGGACTTCGTGTTGATAAAAAGTGGTATTAGAAATGAACTGAATACTAATTAGAAAGAATTGTGCGATTAGGCCGACCGAACTATTTCTACATGCGCGCCGGCAAAATCCAAAATGGCGGCCTTCCACCTACCCCTGTGGTGAAATGAGGCACGATATTTCGCCGCTAGTGTCAAGTGTGCTCCCGACTAGGTCAAAAGTCACGTGACTTTTACGGTTGAAAGACGTTTATCGATGTAGGAGGAAAACGGCTGAATGGATTTCAAAAATTCAAAGGGGGTGTGGTCGAGGACACCCCAAGGAACATTTTCATGCATGGCCACCTCGATGACGTACCCGGTATAGGTTTGACGTGACGTTGATTTTTTGAAATAAAATTCCGAACATGAAGTGTTAACTTTGAATGTTTATATCTCCCAAACTATTAGAGCAATCATCACCAAAATGCATGAGATTGAAGCACAACATCTTGTGATTATTCTGTGAAAATTTCATTGAAATATCTTTAACCCTTTTTGGTCCAGGTTCGTTTGAATATCAAAAGTCATGTTTCTCCAAAATGTCATTTTTAACTTTTAACTTTTTCGACTGAAACGACCACAAATCGTCCACTGAGACAAAATGCATACGTAATTGAATCTTTTCAACAATATTTCGGTCCGGGAAATGTAGGAGGAAACTGTATGGTCGAAAAAAGCAGCTTGTTGAAAGACGTTTATCGATGTAGGAGGAAAACGGCTGAATGGATTTCAAAAATTCAAAGGGGGTGTGGTCGAGGACACCCCAAGGAACATTTTCATGCATGGCCACCATTTTGGTTCCCGAAGCTACCGCTAGAGAGTGCTGTCAAATGGTAGCTTCGGATTTCAACAATAACTCCGCCGGGGAAATGTAGGAGGAAACTAGATTTTCGCTTTTAGTGATGTCATATCCACATTGTTAGGTCTGAGATGTGACGTATGCAAAGAACAACGTTGGGGTAAATATCACGTGTACATTCACTACGCCTCCTTTCATGCCTTTTGTCCATGTATAAAATGTATATGTATGTATAATAAATAAATATAATATTGAAAAAAAATTCTATCTTTGTTAACCCTTTCATTGCGGCGTGCCCATCGGATACCTGCAGGCAAAAACGACGTTGCTATCAGCGCCCCCGTCGAGGACCTGCGGGTCGTTATTTCCATCAAATACGCGAATCGATTGTGGAACTAGACTCCTGGATGCTCCCCATTGACATTCGGGACTTCCGAAGGGAACTGCTCGGCAATTTCCGTAGATTGCAGTTCCCCTCGGACACAATTCCAAGGCAGCCATCTTGAATGCGCAACGATTTCAATGCGTTTCTGGGGGTTTGGATGCGATCGCCTTATCACACCTGCAGCACCTACGCACTAGGTTACACAGAAACGTTGTGTTATTGGATCAATAATTGGCAGATTGGATGAGATACCGATACGTTTATATATAATATGCCTCATCTTGTCCAGCAAGTAACGTTGAACATCTTAACAGGCCAAAATTCGGACAAAATAATCCTACGGTCGGTCGCTTGGGTTTGTTGATGAACAATATGGCTGCCTTGCACTTGTGTCCGAGGTGAAATGCGCCGCCTAGTGGACAGATAAGCAGTTCGCCTCAGGTCGTTCCGAATGCCCCATTGAGACGCTGTTTCAGTACCAGTGGCTGTTTATAGATGGCGAAGGTGTCGCGTATGATCGATCGTTTTTAGTGATGGCCCGAAATGGCTCTAGCAGTTGGGGGACATACTCTATCTCCGGAACTTTAAGACCAGACGATAGGGAACTTCTAGGCCCACCCAAATGGCATTCAGCACATTTATGACCCTATTGTACAATTTGGTCAGTCAACTCCATGTTCTACTCGACGGCGCTGAAGTGAATGGTTGATGAACATGAATCGACTGGCTGGGGTGGAGCACTCTCTGGTCTTAAAGTTCCGGAGATAGAGTACATAGCCAGCACTGAAAGGGTTAACTTTGTGCGTTGACAATCCGACGAAACATTCAGCAGATGTCTTCCTTGAAGAAAAAAGTTCTCAGCGAACATCTTTGGTTATTCGTCAATCGTGTGTAGAAAAATGTTGAGAAAAGGAAATAGCACCATTGGAGAAATGACAATGACCTCAACCGTCATGAGGCACTGTTTTGAACAATAACAAGAAATAATGCATATTCCACATGAATACTAAATCTATTCTCCTTAATTTAATAACATAATTTACAAACAATAACATAATTTACAAACAATACATTCACATTTTTAATACCCAACTCGGACATCCCCTGGTCTTAACGCTCTCTCGCCTTCGATCAAAAATATGTTGAATGCTTTAGCAAGCAAATACGCCCCAAGCGACAATTTCTTCTTTGGCTCCCACGTGGAAACCACCCCGTAGTGGTCTCCTTTTCGGACATTGGTAAGGTTTACCAACCCTGTGAAATAAAAAACTAGAGGCCTGGCGGCCTTGTAGCTACGCTGGAGATATACATGTATTGCGCACACCAATTGGCTACCAGTTGAGCTCCCCTCCTTGCTGTATCTGGTGATCTTTTGTGATGTCAGACAGAGAAATCTTTATGTGGGAGGTGAAGGTCGAATGAGGCTGATACTGAATGCAGGATTTAGCAGGAATGCATGGTACTGATTAGCATGTACGAAATGAAGGCAAATGAGCAAGTGAAGATATGATTGTTTACTTTCAACTGCATGATTTATTTGTAAAATAATTGACTTGACTAGCAAGTAATTAGCACCAGTGTCAGTGATTGTAAATTAAATGTAATCAGTTGGAGAAGATACAGAACTAAATGTGATGAAAGAATATACAGTGAGTATGTGATTTACTGGTGGTTGTTAGATTTTTGAAGTGTAGATTAATGGGGCAACCACAGGAAGTCTTTGGAGCATTGAACAATATTACTAGACCTTGGTAGTTTAGTTCTTAATATGCCTGGGCTTGTACTTCCTGTGATGCTAAAATGCATATTGTAATGCTTAAAATCTGGTTTTAGTTAATCATGTCAGACCGCTAGTAAATCAGGTACTCACTATTACATGTAGACGGATTTGTAAGTGAACAATGACCTTTCTGAGTTAACTGTAGGCGTACATTGTACAAATTACCTTCATTTAACAATGAATGTGATGTACAGTATTTCTGACCCGTGTTAGTAATTTTGAAACACGTTTTTCAATTTGCAAATAAAAATCAGTAAACAAATGATAAAATGAAAGAACTGAGATGAGAAAATAGAAAGTACACATAATGTTGCTGTTACTATGATTGGCAAGTGTGCTGTTGCCTAGTGTGCAACGCTACGTCATGATGGACTCAACCTGGATTTATTGCTGACTAATGCAGGAGAGCACAAATGACATGCATGTAACACAGTGATTGTTTGCTGATAAGATGCATAGTAGTTGAAACATCAGTCTGTAATTGCTGTGGAAATGATTGTATCTGACCTGCAGTAATTACTTGAAGATGAATGATTGTGAATCGAAGTTGATCAATTTGCTAATGAATATAGAATGTTACAACATACGTTTAGCTTGCGTTTGTACCAAGCAAGCTCAAAAGTAACTAATTGAGAACATGTTCGGGCGTATTTACAAAGTGCGATTAGTAACTCACAGACGACCAGTGCGCCAAAAAGTAAATGTGACGGCCACTAATTGTAGTGGTGGTGCTACATGTAACTGTACATCATGGAAAGTACACTAATGAAATTGCAATATCTGTTACGTTTAGTCAGAGGCATCAGCAGTTGTCACGCAGGACAAAATTCTTTTGTTTGCAGAGTACTGGTAAGTAATTACAAATGTATTATCATATGCCAGTGAAAATGCTTGTATGTTTTGTGGCTCTGCAGATTCACTGAGGTGAGAAGTAAGTGCTTCACTACTTCCCTGAGGTAGTTAGTTGCGAATACCATTTTCAATATGGTTTTGTTAGTTACCTTTCTGAATGTAGTAACTCACAGACGACCAGTGTGTCCAAAAGTAAATGTGACAGCCACTAATTGTAGTCGTGGTGATACATGTAACAGTACGTCATGGAAAGTACACTAATGAGATTGCAATATCTGTTACATTTAGTCAGAGGTATCAGCAGTTGTCACGCAGGACAAAATTGTTTTGTTTGCAGAGTAAGTAATTACAAATGTATTATCATATGCCAGTGAAAATGCTTGTATGTTTTGTGGCTCTGCAGATTCACTGAGGTGACAAGTAAGTGCTTCACTACTTCCCTGAGGTAGTTAGTTGCGAATACCATTTTCAATATGGTTTTGTTAGTAACCTTTCTGAATGTAGTACAGGGTTTGTACACTACCCCTAGACCTAAAATTCCAGGGGCCTGATTCACAAAGCACACTTAGGCTTAAGTGTGCTTTGTGAATCAGGCCCCAGGACTTTTCAAGGAATTCCAGGGCCAAATATCCTGAAGTTCTAGGAGTATTTTGCCAATATTCAAGTTCTTATCAGGCTCAATCATTGGTATCGTGACATCACTAACCCAGACAATTCTACCAGCAAGTAGGGTTTTCTTTACTATTATATTTTGGTAGGGCCATAATAAGGGCCAATGACTTGACGAGTTTGAGCGCACATAAAAAAATAATTTTGGATTCTACGAAGGCCACATGGGCAAAATTCAAGGACTTTTCCAGGACTTTTAGGGTAAATCATGATTTTTCAAGGTTTTCCAGACCTGGAAAGGGGATACCTCAAAATTCCAGGTTTTCAAGGATTTCAAGGTAGAGTACGAACGCTGGTAGTAACTCACAGACGATCAGTGCGTCCAAAAGTAAATGTGACGGCCACACTAATATTGTAGTCGTGGTGCTACATGTAACTGTATGTCATGGAAAGTACACTAATGAGATTTCAATATCTGTTACATTTAGTCAGAGGCATCAGCAGTTGTCACGCAGGACAAAATTGTTTTGTTTGCAGAGTAGGTGATTACAAATGTATCATTATGCCAGTAAGAATGCTTCAATGTTTTCCGGCTCTGCAGATTCACTGAGGTGGCAAGTAACTGCTTCCACTATTTCAGTGAGACAGTTAGTTGCGAATACCATTTTCAAGATGGTTTTGTTAGTAACCTCTCTGAATGTGGCTGTGCCAGAGTATACTTTCTGCATTTGGTCAAGTTTTTGTTGTGAATGGCATTCTTGACACTTGGCAGTAGTTGTGCTACTGTCAAGACTGATCACGTTCAGTGCATTGCATGCAATACACCTGGCACACTTGGCAACTTCGATTGCAACCAATTCAGCATTTGTGGTTGACAAGATGTCAGATTCTTCCAGCTTCTTGAAATCTGGAAGAGGATTACACATTACCACTTCTGTGGAAGCAGAAGTTGAGAGATGTTTGTTGTCTTGGAACATCTTTACTGTTAGATTGGTTAGTGTGTACGTATTCGGAACCTCAACCAGATCGATGTATTTCTCCCAGGTTGTAAGTTTGATGATAGCTGAACTGTCAGCAATATATTTGTTGCGTAGATTTGTTTGGCCTGAATACGTCGTGCGTCTCTCTGTGTTTTCTTCTGCCAAGACAATGGCACGGACATTTATGCGGCTACTTACAGGCAGTGTTTGGATATCTTTTAATTCAGTCATTGCAATCTGGGGCGCACAATACAGAAATCCTGGGTTTTCAGTTGTAGTGGTTATAATACTTCTGTGATCCAATTTGAGATCTTGTCCTTGTCCAGCGAGTTGAGATTTGATGTACGAGCAGTTGCTGATCGTAATTGGTATTTGGCCATTCATGGCATGGTTTAATGTTTCTTGGAATTTGTCCGGCAGAAACGTGATGGCGTGGCGGTACGTGCTGGTTGTCTGCAGGGTGAATGTTAAGTAGCTGGCCCATGTGCTGAAAATCTATTTCTTGTCAGAGTGTATGGACGATTAAATTCCTTAGTAGGGCGATCTTCCTTCTTGGGAGGGCGAGGAAAAGGCATTTCTAGATCTATGGTGTTACTGTTAGGCTCAGGCTGCTTATTCGCCGTAGTTTTCGTTTGATTCTCAGGTTTCGCTACCGGCGTTGGAAGCGGGGCCTCACCTGCACCCGTCGCTGGCTCATCTGTCAACTCCCCACTATCTACCAGGGATTCACTCTCACTCTCGCTCTCAAAACTCTCGACAGTTTCCTCCGCTACCATCTTTAGTTAGGACGTTTGTCCAAAGCCATTGCCGTGCCCTCCTCCATCTCGCTTTCGGCTAAGGCCAGCCTTTTTTGAAAACTCGGTGCTTGGACATCTCCAGTGACAACTTAGGATAACTTTTAAAGTATTTTCAGGATGTTTTTGTGATTCTCAAATAAAATGTGGATGTCAGAGATGTCAGAGGAACAAATAAAAATAAATATTTATTTGAAAAAAAATATTTATTTTTAGTCAAAATAAACCAGCATTACCACTTAAAGAACACTCTCCGTAGTAGTAGTAGTAGGCATGGTTCTGGAATTGCCACCCTGATTTTTTGTTATTGCTTTACTCTTCCACTCGGGTGGACATGAACTTTCTGATTAAGTTATAAAGTCGCCGACAGTAGCTGGTCTTCTTTCTGTCGAGAAAGTCCACTACATCTTTTAGACCAATCGATGAAAATGATGTCTTCATCAGATCTGCCATGGTTCAAAGTGAACACTAGTCTCGCTCAGCCAGACCCTCGGTTAGTCTCGCGCAGCAGACAACTGGAGGGTCTGGCCCCAAACGAAGTATTTTTGTAATCACATCCGGGTACCCGCACCCCGATTCTGGGCGCGCATACCCGGATGTAAATTCATACAGAGGTATGCGTTAAGTCAGAGCATCGATTCAGCGCCTATATTATGTCGCAGGAACGGTGATAAAAATACAGAAAATTGTTAAAATGTAAATAATATGTGTCATAAAGCTCGATAAGACTAATTTGACGGATTGTTAATGCGGTACGCTAAGAAATCTTATGGCACGTTTATTAATCGACGTCTGTGCATGAGTGCCACCTGTGGTGAGATGTTGGAACCGTTAGCATAACCAAAATGGATGCGTCTGGGGCCAGACTCTGATCCAAGCGTAGGAAGCCGAGCGAGATCAGAGTCTGGCGGTGCGAGACTAAGTTAACACATGCTGGCGCCGCCATGATGGATAAGAATCATGAATCCGTAGAGGTCACCACCATCGTTACTCGTGGCCGTTCGTAACACTTCGGGACTTTCTGTCATTCTCGGTATCTGGAGTTGGGGTTCGTTTGACACCATATAGGCTTACTTCTGAATGAAGACAGAAAATGGTGTGAATTAATATTCGAACAGAGGGAATTCAGCTTTTCATTAAAGGCAAAATTTGTCGCTTCGTTATTCCAATATCTACTAATATATCAAAAGTGTTTAAGTCAGTCCTAGATATGCACTCCATGTTTTCGCTGAATTCAGATGCTGGATATCACGAGAGTGGTGAAAATATCGAAATTTGACATATTTTTTAGATTTGCTATTATCAACATTTTGTCTGGATATTTTGTAGACTTTTCACCCCGAGGCCCATCAGGGTCTTCGGGGTATTGTCATCACGCTGGCGTCTGTCTGTCTGGCGTCGTCGGCGTCACGCAAAAATGACGTGAGAATGCTTCGGAATTTTCATCTCAAATTTGGTATGGTGATACCTCATGACATGACGCTTCTCGCTATTGAAAATCGGCCGGATCTGATTCCTACTTTGGCCACCAGGGGGCACATAGTGAAAACACAAAATTTGCGATTACTCCTAAACTAGTCATCGAAACTTCATGAAATTTTTATGGTGGGTGTATCCAGTCAGGGTACACAACATATCATACGGGTTTTTTATTAGACCTACATTTCAAGGTGACAGAGGTCAAAAGCTGAAATCTGATTGGTCACAGACGTGAACGCTCTAACTTGAGAATGCTTTGGAATTTTCGTCTCACATTTTGTATGTTCATACCTCATGACATGACGCTTCTCACTATTGAAAATCGACCGGATCTGATTCCTACATTGGCCACATAGTGAAAACACAAAATTTGCGACTACTCCTAAACTAGTCATCGAAACTTCATGAAATTTTTATGGTGGGTGTATCCAGTCAGGGTACACAACATATCAGACAGGTTTTTCATTAGACCTACATTTCAAGGTGACAGAGGCCGAGGGGTTATGCCCGCAACAGCGTGGCTATTTTTTTCTCTGGCAACAACATGTTGAATGGGGGTACCATCTGGCGCTGTTTGGATGCTGATATTGATTCGCAAATAGCAGGGATTCAACTTATCATGTTCTTGAGATTTCCCACGATTTTGATATTTTGCAATATTTATGAAGTGACTTGATCGAAAGTGATTTTTTTGCTGGAATTGATGTAGGATATGGTTGTCTATCTGATCCAACTTCATCTTTGAGTTGGCGAGCGATACAAAGATTTCTGGAAAATTTCAAAATTGTTAGTCATGTTAGTGGAAAATATCAAAGACATCAAACTTGAATGTCAGGTGTATGAATATCAACTTCTGTTTCCAAACGCTGTCAGGTAATACCCCCATTCAACATGTTGTTCCAAGGGGAAAAAATTCCACAAAATATCCAGACAAAATGGTGATAACAGCAAATCTCAAGAATTATGACAAATTTCGATATTTTCGCCATTCTCGTGACTTGCAGTATCTGAATTCAGCGAAAACATATCAGACTAGAGGAGTGCATTCTAGGACTGACTTCAAATACCTTTGATATACAGTACCTGGCACAATTGACCTCCCTAAATCCGCGTACCTTCCCCGTACATGACGAGGAAGGTAGGCTTCAGTTCATCGCGTATGGTATGGGTACGTCACGCGTCTCTGTTGCGTGACGTCGGGTGAATGACGTTACGTCTTCACTGCATGCCTTCCATGACGCTGCGCCACGTCCTCGGAAGATACGAGGACGGTACGTGCATGACGCTGCATGTAGTACGCGGATGGTGCGCGGCGCGGAAGGGAGGTCAATTGTGCAAGGTACTGTATATATTGGAATACAGAAGCGGCAAATTTTTCCTTGAATGAAAAGCTGAATTCCTTCTGTTCGAATATTAATCCACACAACTGTACATCTTGCTTTGAAGTGATTAAATCTTTATCATTGAACATGTAGGGGCAGTCTCAAAGTGGATGGTTGAACAAGAAACAGAACATTTCAGTGTATATCATTCTGAACTTGGGCTGACTTAAAAAATTGTTTCCACTTGAAGCAATTCTTTCATTTTAGAATTCTGTCATTTACCTTGAGCACTGTCGAGTCCACTGAAGTCAGTGTGGGTTCCCGATTAAAAATGGAAACAGCACAGTTGGTGACACTGACGTGTTGCCCTGCCTGAAATGGGGTGTCTGCCATATCACGCCACAATGACATCCTGACAGATGCAGTACTATCCTTAAGGATGAGCTGCCACACCTGAGTTGGTGTTCCATTGACATTCACCATTTGAGGCGCATCAATCTGGAATAAAAACATGGCGTTCACAATAAAATATTCATAGCTTTTTCACTTAACTCTTTTATTGCCAAGTCAAATTCAGTGAAAAGTACAGGAATGAAAAAATGAAGGATGTGGTGCAAATGTGATAAATAAGATTTGGAAATACCTGCTGAATTGTTGCGGAGACGGAAACCAACTTCTTGACCGGTGAGTTCCTGGCTTCTTGAATCGAAATCTGAGGTGAAGGAAGTGGGCTTACAATATCCTTCGCATCCTGAATGATGGCTTGTGGTATAGACGGGACAGGAGACGTTCTGTACGCTCTGAATGTTGACTGAATGAAAAAGACGCACCACTCAGCTTTTATACGCCAGCGCAACGTCATGCTGCGACTCACAGCAACAGGTGAAATTACAATGATAGTAAAGTTCGACCTCTGACCTGAATAAATTAGTATAAGTAAGCAGCCATTCATTGGTACTGCGGCCGTAGTAGTAAACAATGACACTTATGAATGACAGCTCCGTGAAAGGTTACATTTCAAGGCAAAGGCACAATTTCTTTGCAAAGTATATATATACGGTACGAATCTGCATTAAATAAATTTCTTTGCAAAGTATATATACGGTAGGAATCTGCATTAAATAAACTTCAAGTCCTTGGGCCGTCTTCGGAGCCTTGAGGTACACCAGTAGTAACAATTCTAGGATTGGAATGTGTACCAGCAAAGTCGACATAATCGAGTCAACGGCAAGCATGGCAAGCTGAAGAATATGACAGTGGCAATGGATGTAGATTGCCTTGGGGCTGCACAATGCCCCAATCCTCGCCTGAACACCATCTTCTTCCCGAACATGAAGATGCGTCCAGCGCCCATTTTCCAGTTGACTTGTAACTCAAGAGGTTCATAAAAGACCCCCCCCCCCCAAACAGGTCTTCCTAGTTTGGCACAGATGGTATGTTGTTCGAAAAAAACGTTTTCATTATAGTCCTGTATTATTCTCTTTCAAGGCAGCTCAGTTGGCTGTCTGTCCCACAGTGGCCACATGCAACACGTCGCCAGAATCCTGCACTGGTTTTCAGGGAGCCATCTGCAACAAAAATCCTTATGATTCTTCCCTTTGGCATGATCTTGCATCTTCTTTACGGCTTTCTCGTAGTTCTTAAATGGTTTCTTCACCCAAGCCCCTCTAGTCTGTTTGTGGGCTTTTGCATCTCTGTTGACGTACTTGGTGCACAAAGTGCAACTGCAAAACATCCCATGGTCAGGCTGGTCATGCCTTAAAAATACAATAAAATGAAATATTTTGGGTTCTGTGTTCATTTTCTTCTGTGGTCCTAGGTATGTCAGCACACCTTCTTCCATCATGGTCGCAAC
>NMRB01005106.1:0-14114 GCA_002633025.1 Notospermus geniculatus
CCTTGAAAAAGTGCTAAAATTTTAGTGTTTTGACCACCGCAGTAGCGATTTTCTGGTCTTCCATCTGACCCCCTTCAGAGCCTATATACTAAATTTCAGTAAAAAGTATAGCAGAAATATATTCAGACATGATGAAGAATGATGCTTGAGCCGTTTTTTCAGCAAGAAGTAGGGCCTACTACTACGACTACCGGTACCGGTAAGCCTTTTATCATAGTTTTATGTCATTGAATGTCTGTTTTTCCATTAGGCCTGCAATATTTCGACACTGCACCCACCCAGGCAGGTGCTGATTGCTACTTTCCAGAGGCACAAAAGGTCCAACTGAAGGAATAATATCATGCTAGGCCCTATCAACATAATTTATTAATAAAACCAACATTTTCTGTTTTAATACTCATACTATTTTATTTTCATTTCAGAATATAACCAGAATGTAACCAGAGATAAAGCCATGACAAATTCCATGACCATTCAACTGAATCAGCTTCCTTCATGTCGTTCAGCATACAGTACTAGGGGGAGAGTAGTTTACGTCAGCGAAATGTCCCATGTAGTGTCCCTTAGCACTTTTCTAGCACCGAGTGACATGAAAGAAAACTAATTCTGGGACCGAATGAAGAGAAGCAAAAAAACTGTCATCCTTTGCTGGCCATACATCAGAATCAGGCAGAACAGAAAAACAATCACAAACAATTTGACATCACATTTTCGGGTGTCCATTTCATCCTGTTAAGAAGGCCCTGTTTTAGGCCTCTTTCAACACACTGCCGGTCCAAACACCAGTCTCAGGAAGCGTACCATAGTCTCAATATACAGGCTGTCTGAGACAGTAGGCCGCCTTGTTTAGGCCTACTAAAGTTCTCAACATTGAGTAAAAAGACTGGCATTAGAAAAGAAGGTACCGGTACACCACTTCATTCAGAGTAGGCCTACACCTCAGGGCCTTGGGAGCTTGCAGACCCAACAAAGTGTTGTGGTACGGTTGGGATCTGCAGCAACCGCATATGTACCAGTGCATCCAGGTGTTGAAATGCAATTGCGAGGCTTGGTAGGGTTGATTTTCTTCCTAGATGTTGTTTACTGCAAGTGTTGCTCCCTAAAGACAAGAGACAGTTGGCGTGTTCTACACCGGATAGTGCAATACATCCTGTGTTTTGCATTAACTACACGATGGATTGATTCCAGACCGGACTCAGAAAATAAACCAACTGTCCGCCAACGTTGGGCAAATTCAGGGATGTGGTAGATGAGAGTATGGAGCTTGGGTGTGATGTTTCTGTTTGGAAACGCCCTGGGGTAAATAAATCCAAGCTCGTGGCACATCTCTGTCAACTGTTCTACCTCATCATCTGACAAGAACCTGGCCTCAAAAATGAGTGGATGAAGGCGGCTCATGAGAACCATGACTTCATAGAACTTTGCCAGTGTATCTTGGTGGTCTTCAAATGCGCCTAGGAGTAACATAGGGTTGTCAACCTTGTTATTGATTTTTAACATCTTTTCAATATGGTTGCCAACAAATGCCTGGCTGTGGTACGCTTGTTTGTCCACTCCCATTGACTTCAGATTTGATTCTAATGTCCTGCGGACCCTGCCCATCCTGGATTGAACCATCTCGTATTCTTCATTCAAACGTACCTTGAGGGCAGCTTCTTCATTTCGTGCCTCCTGGAGCTCCTGCTGTGAAATATCAAGAATGGTCTGCAGGTATCTTGGAATATCTGCAGCAGTGGCCAGTTTGTCACACACAGGACATGTGTAGTCCTGGTCCTCATTTGGGACCTGGGATGCCAAAGTTACCCCAAGACAGATGTTATGATACCATTCTTTACATTTCACGCAGAAGATCCAGGGGATATTACCATCCGGCTCCAACAACTCTGATGCTGCTGGGGTATTTACAATACACTTTTGGGCAGCACAGGGGTCCTCATCATTTCTTCTCCGTCTCTGAGCCCTAACATTAACTTCATTATAGCCCTGCACAACTGCGGTCTCCTTAGTAACGCGTTCAGCAAGGTTTGCAACCTTTTCAGACTGGGCAGCAGTCCTCTCTGTTAATAGGTCCAGCCAGACTTGTTGGTGCCCTAAATCTGTAGAATCTATCTCGTCTGCTTTTGCCTCCATCATTTTAAAAAGATCTTGAATGACACCTAGATATATGTGGAGTGGGAGGGGACAGACCTGATCTAATTCAGTTGGAAACAGAGCTTGATTGAAAATACTGTGATGTTTCTTTGAATTCTTTTTAGGGTCTCCAGTTTCCTTGGATAATTCAGCATAATCATGAATGATTTGTGTCAAGGTGCGAGGGGTAAATTTCAACTCTACAAGGACACCTTCCTCATTCACGAACCTTGGTGTGTGTGGTGAACCGTCACACTTGCGGAGGTCATCCAGCTCAACCAAGCAGAACAAGCATGGGAATTTGGCGGCCTGTCCCATGTGGCCAAAAACAGTGGATAGGAATTTGTAATCACCGAAAACAAATTTCCTCAGTGGCTTCTGAACACCAACTGCATCTTCAATTGTGTCAAGTTGGCTAAACTCAGTGGTGTACATAGAGAACATGTCTCTCAAATTGTCATCACTGTCAGTGGCCTCAAAGAAAGCCAAGAGCTGAGTGTTTTCAGCACTATTACCACCGACAATGTTGGCAATTTGAAAGCACAATTTAGTGGACGAACCACCTTTGTCACCACCGAACTTCAACCAAACTTCATCTTGAAACTCGTGTGGTAAGCAGATGAAGTCCTCACTTGAATGGCGCTGCAAAAAAACTTTGAATAGGGGTCAAGAGTTCAGTAACCCGCACAAAAGGCGTCTCGACCAAGTTACCAACCTCAGTAGACTTCTCCTTCCTTAATTTTGCTGTACCCACGTCTAACAAGGTTTCGGAGCTGAGGAATCTCTTTGACTGCTCTTTGTACATGGATGATTCAGAGGCAAAGAGCTTCATCCCATGGTGATCAAAAAAATTCCTTAGCTGCCGGAACTTGTAGAATGAAAGGTTTAACAGCAACTTTAAGTTGAGAGAATCTTCTACAGAGAGCTCATCAACGTGAACTAATTCAGCATCTCGGAATGCATTCATAGCCACAACAGGGTACTTTTTGAGCATCTCCCCAAGAACCCGGGTCAAGTCTTCATCTTTGGCTGTACTTCCACTCTTTGAACTGAGAAGGGTAAGAAAGTGGTACAGCTGATCAGCTCTTTTCTGTACTGTCCGTACCTTAACCCTCGTAGGCCATGTCGATTTAGAGGAATCGGAGGAATCGAAGGAATCAGAGGAATCGGGCCGGAAAATCCAGAAAATCACCGTATGATAAAGTATAAAATTACCAGGATAGATAAATCACAACATGTCCTGTGCTATTGAGTTGTTATAATAAACTCATCATGATCGAGGTTGGTGATAAGAGAGTCTGATGACTTGAGGGCCGAATGCAAACACTTTAGGAGAAAAAGGGCCGAATTGCAAGTCCCACTAAAGCTATTATGATATTAACTCGATCACGTGGCTGTATTTATATATTTAGTACATGATAGTCGTGTGATCGTTAGTGTCTGATGCGCTTCAGACTGTATTTTCCTCCGATTCCTCCGATTCCTCGGATTCCTCTAAATCGACATGGCCACCCTCGTAGCATCGGTATCCTTAAGAGAAATCCCAACCAAAGGTGAACCTTTAACCCGGGTTCCTGGAGTACGCACAAAAACCACATCACCATCTCTTTTGGTGATCTCTAAACACTGCTTGAGTAAATGCTCCTTCTCTTTCAGGTCATGAAGATGATTGTCATTTGTCTCTAATGCTACTTTCAATCTTTCCTTTAGGTTTTGATTTTCTTTTTCAAGTTGCTCAATTCTAGCAGAGAAAACTTTTCTCTGAATTTCAATTTCTTTTTTCAGTTGCGATATTTCGGCGTCTTTTTTCAGAACAGTCAACTTCAAGTCATTGATGATGGCCTCGTCTACCTTCCCACTACATACCAATGAATAGATTCTCTCCTCCATCTGCTGCACATTTTTTAAATCCTGCAGATGAAGCTCCTGCAGGAACAGAATCTGCTCTTTCAGTTCAACATTGTTGGTTTCTTCCTGTCGTAGATGTTCCTCTAGATCGTGATAACTTTTCTTCAATTCATTGTAGTCCTTACGAATTTTTCGGAAGACTTCAACAGCAGCGGGAATGTGGGCGGCGTCATCATCATGATCATAGTTTACCAGCACTATTTTTGAAAACCACAAAAAAATAATACTAATTTAAGTTTGTTTTACCTAGCCCAGGCCTTTTGATTCCCAAAGATTTCTTCATCTACCACCATTTCAGCTGTATATTGATCACACACAATAGGTAGAAAAGTGGACATACATTATATTAAAGTAGGGTGCAGCATGTATTGTATCATGTGTATAGAGAAAAACCATGCAAAGCTATCAGCCACTACCACATGTACTAACAAAGACTGTTAAGTAGAGAGATACTGGTACCTGTCCTGTCATCAGCATATCTGGAATATGAAAACTCTGAAAAAACTCAACAATAACGAAGATAAACGAATTATGAAGATAACAAATTTAACGAAGATAACAAATTTATTTGAACCATCAAAAAGGGCTGATGTACAGATTAACGAGTTGTGGAAACGTACATGTTTTCCCATCCCGCACATGCTGCATCCTCTTCTTTGTGCCTCTGGGCGATTCACCAAAATGCCACTTCTTCTTTCTTCGCTCAAGCTCTGGCTCCATAGCAGACTGAAAGATCAAGATTTCAACATATTTGGGGCACCTTCAAGTCTCGGCCTAGATAGTCATTCAATTTATACATACATTTTAATTTTTATGTATTTGCACTGTCTTCTTTTTATCACGCTGTGCAGCAGAGGTACATTCCTCAAGACAGATCCTCTGTTGCTTTTCTTTTCTCCGTCTCTCTTTATCTATCTGCACCCGAGCACAGTATTGTACTTCCTTTTATATATAATGTATTCTATATATAATGTACCAGTTTATATTATTGTATTTTATATTATTGTATTTTATATTATACGGATCAATAAACTTACTAATTAATTTGTAATTTGTAATTTTATTATTAATGCCGGCACCACAAAATATGAGGGAAAGACAAATTATGACCGAAACTAAATTCGGTCCTACTAAAGAAAGTACCTTTCCAGTTAAGAATTAGGCTACAGGATCAGGACGGACAATCATCATGGACGGGAGAGACATCATCATGGACGGACGTAGAGGCATCATGGACGGAAGTAGAGGCATCATGGACGGACGTTGAGACATCATGGACGGAAGTCGAGTAGAGGCATCATGGACGGGGAACGTGGACGATGGACGGAATCGTGGACGGAAAGGCAAAATGCACCTGACAAAAACAAATGAACATGTTTACTTAAGGCCTAAATGGACCAAACAACTAGGCCTAGGCCTGTCCTAAAGCCCTTAGACCTACCACCTGCTGCATGCAATAGGCCTAGGGCTGCTAGGGGCTGCTAGGCCTACTACTAGGCCTATCGCGTGCGTGCCGGTCCATCCATTTAATATGAAGACCAGGCCTAGCCTGCCCTAGCTCAGCATGCAGCAGCCAGTATAGTCAAGGCCACCCCCCTGGTGCTAAATTATTATTGAGACACATAAATTCCATGCTTTTACCACATTTAAGCTTGCCCGACCGGTGTGCCGTCTTCACCACGTACACTCCATTCCACATTTTACACACACCCGATTCAAATACAAATCATCAGCGAAGGGGCCCTCAAATCGTCCCGTGCTAGAAACAACCACTCAATAACCAGCATGGTGGTAGACTTCTATATGAACTTAAGTATGTTATCTTGATGATAGCATCGAGTTTCATGGTGTATTCTTTCTCATACCCGTATAATTTGCCTCAACGGGCCGCAAAAAAGCACAAATTCCCGGCATCCGAGAAAAATCGGGAAACATCGGCGAAATGGGAAATGTTGCGCGAGTTATCTCGATTGTATTATGTTAATGAGGATTCCCTCTACCATTTGGCCAATCAGGACACGGTAGTTTGACGTCATCACTTCTAGATTGGTGATTTTGCAGGACTACCTGGAAAGGAGAGATGGTCAAGTCGCAACCGTTAACGACCATGTTAGCCAATGTCAGCGCAGCGGGATCGCGTCACGTGATCAGGAACGAACGCGTACAGCGGAATGCCTTGGAGCTGGGTGACGTGAGTGAGCACTCTGAAACAGACCCGAGCCTGACGTTATGACGTCGTTCGGACTCTGATATATTTGGCTGACATGTTGATGACGTCATTGACGCAACAATGCCTTGCGCTGTGCCAGTGCTCGGTCACTCCGTATTTTTGTAATGCCCCGTGCATTACTACGAATCATTCGAACTACTTTGCGTCCTTGGCAACAGAACAACACCAAGCATCTTGCACATCAGGAGCACGAGAAGGAAGCGATCAGCATCAGAAAGTGTTGCAAAACGTAAGCAATCGCCATTAAATCTACTAGTATTCCTCTGACTTTCCTCGGCACCCGTTTTGTTGGTCATGCCGGCGTCATGGTCGATGGATTAGGTTGTTTACACCGTCTCCATGGTTTTGCCGTTCAACACGGTGAGCAACTACGCCCTGAAAACGTAGTTCTCAAACTTGTTTTTTGGCCTCTTGTGTTTTAATGCAGCTTTTATTCCCAATCTGTAACTCCCACAGTAATTCACCCTTAATTATCGGACCTCATCAGTACGGTACATTAAAGATATCTAATTGTACGTGTTTACATGAGGATGGTTCATCCAAGATGTCAGCCAAATGTTCCAGAGATTTCATTCATCAAATCCAAGTCTCGAATGGAATCTCGCGGGACCAGATTGGTGAGTGAGGTTAATAAATCGGGTCTGATGTCCGAACTCAATGGGATTTTCCACAATGACTGAGCGCGTCATCTTGTGGAAAATTTATGACGTCGCCACTATTGATCTGTCGATGACGTCAGCACTTTGCGCTGTCGATCTCATAGGCCTACCGTATATCGAGAATAGCTAAAATGGCATACACGGGAAAACACTGAAAAAAACGGCGTGCTGATGAGAGCGATTGGCTACTGTTGTCAATCGAGTTTCCTTGGATAATCAAATCATACTGATGCGGGGTAATGTATTGTTCAGATCCTAACCCAGCGGTGTGTCTAATGTTGATTAGGCCTATTTTAGACTGATCATCTACCCTCTCAATACTTCGATTAACCTTTTGGCCCGTACTGCTTGGTTGATGGTACCAGTCTACTCTGGGAATTCCACCACGTGACGTCATAACAAAGTTGTCCGCAGACCACGATCCATCGAATCCGTTGAATCCGTCGAATCCGTCTTTTCGAGCTGCCCGTCGTGGCGCAGATTCAACATGTTGAACTCTTGCGATCTGTGATCTTTTTGGTCGGCGACTGATCCCGATCGTCGCAAGTGAGTCGCAACTGCAGTCATGTCACACCAGATCGGCGACTGATTTGTTCGACGCTGTCGTGCCTCAGACGCAAAGTGATCCAGAAAAGTCAGTCTGCGCCTGTTCTGTGCCATCGCAAGGTCGACCTGACATCCGCATAAGTGCTGATTCATACTCGCTTGCGGACCGTCAAGCGCATGAAACTGATCGTAGGTTTCCACGACGTGAATGTGCACACGCAGTGAAATTGATCATAGTCGGCGCAAAATCCGGACGGAGTATGAATCAGCCTTAAGCCTAGCGCACATTGCGACAAAACCCAATGCGTTAGGGGTGTTTTTAAAGTCGACTGGCCCAACGCTGTCGACTTGTCATTCAGCCAGGTCAGTCGATTTTAACAGACACCCCTAACGCTTTGAGTTTTGTCGCAAATGTGCGCTTGGCTTCAGTCACTATAGTACGTTTAAGTCATCTGGAGCTCGATGGGCGTATGTCAATCAAACCCTTAGTAACCAGACCACAAAGAACATAGGGTTTACTCTAAACGGTCCAACGCACATTGTTTTCTAACCAGCTGAACCTTGGTTTAAAATTGAACATACAACTAGACCTTGATTTGAAATTGAACACAGGCACAGGCATGGGATTGGCTGGAAGTGTCCTGTCAATGAAACGCATGTCAATAGCCAGACTTCACCAACAATACCAAGGTCTGCGTGACAACCGAAGGTCCGCCCACCGAGCTCCAGATGACTCAAACGTACTATAGTTGGCAACTATATCCTTCATTTGTGTGTTTTGGCTAGACGAATTCTTGAACTGGCAGAGTAATCCACTTGATATTTTTACTGATGAGTTGATGAAGAGATATCGATTTTCACAGGAAAGGATCATGACTGTTTATAACGGATTTAATAGCACCCGAGATTGATCATCCAACGAGACGTAATCATGCACTGAGAGGTATTCATGACTATTTCCCTATCAGCAGGTACTGATTGCATTACAGTATTACGCAACAGGAACATTTCAAATGGTTGTTGGCGACCCCAGACAAGTCTCGCAACCAACACCCTGGCGAGTTGTCAGCGGAGTTTTACGAGCAGTATCTTGGATTAACATTGTGGCAAGACCCCACAATGTTTATTCGTGCCATCCCTATTGAAAGTGTTGACGCGTGTTGTTACTTGTGGTTTGGGACACGGCCAACTGCTATGTTAACAAGAAGACTTTGAAAATGTCATATGGTTCCCGTAGGTTCATTGCATACCGGTTTATTGCATACCGGTACCGTTAACTGAAATGGGCATCCTCAATAACCGAAATATGGGTGATAGCATGCCTCTATACACACGCAGAGATATTTCAAAGTATGAAGTTTGATCTTGATAATGACCTCTGATAATGACCACTTGATAATGACCTCTGATCATCAAGGTCATTGCATAATTGAAATGGGCATCCTCAATACCCTATGTGTGGATGATATCATGCCGCTACCTCTACCACAGGCAGAGATACAGGGTGGTCCCAAAAAAACGCACAAGCATACTTCCACTACCCAGAGCCCAAAACTACTGATGGCATTGGATGGAGAGTCTTTCTAGAAGAAAAAAGACACCAAGATATCCAGATTCGGTCCAGTGGTTCGAGCTGCAGACCCTATTTTGTAAAGCAACGTTGAGGCCCTTGGTGAATTGTTCCATACAGAACAATCAAGAGCATACACCATAACGTAGACTTGTAACTGACAAAAGGATTATCCTCTGGGAAGGTCAAACAAAAATGAAGTTCAGGACCGGTATTCATAAAACTACTTAAGTCTAAGTGTGGTGCTTATCGTTTGTGTTGAACAAAGGATAAGTAACACACTTAGACTTAAGTAGTTTTATGAATATGGGTCCAGGTACACATGTAGAACATGAAAATCAAACTTTATTTTTTAACTTAACAACAATTTAACATCTTATGGCACCGCGGTTCACCGGTAAGTTTGTTATTTAGGACCACTGACTTTGCTTCACAAAAATGGCTCTGGAGGTAAAACTACTGGACCGAATCGAAGTATCTTGGTCTTATTTTCTTCTAGAAAGATTCTCTATCCATTCATACCAGTGGTTTGGGACTGAGGGTGGTGGAAGTATGTTTGTGCGTTTTTTACCACCCTGTATTTCAAATGATCATGTTCGATCTTGACATTGACCTCTGATCATCTAGATAATTGCATAATCGAAATGGGCATCCTCAATAACATATGTATATCAAAATCTCATGATATCTCAATCACCTGGACACGTGAGACTGTTAACATTGTCCTGTTCTTGGATAAGTATGCAGTGTTTCATGTTGATCAGTTGAAATATGGCAAGTTATCTGAAAATATCAAATTTGTGATATCGATATCACCATGACCCCAACATCTCAGATCAAAAGTAATAGTTAGCTCATCCGATTCCTAGGGTAAGGAAAGCTAAGGATAGAACTTGTTTCTATTGCTGTAGGTGTTAAAGGAGCCGAGTAATGCCATCAGATAAAAGCGTGACAGACAAAATATCAAGTCTGATTTTTTTTGTTGATTACACCATGATGGAGGCAATTGAGGTTGAAAATGATTAGCTCATTGGATTGCCCAGGTTGACAAACCTGTAGTTGTTGAAGGAGATGACATGTTAAGGTGTGACAGACGGACACACAGATACACAGACACCATGACCAAAAACAATATCGTTCCCGATCTTAGTAATGGGGAACCACAACAACCAACCAAGTCCTAGTTGACAACTAGCTAGCACTGTCCCTAGCAGGGTTTTATGAATATGAAAATAGCAGGAAACAACGGAGCAGGTAGTTTGGCTCCCGAACCCACCGCTAGGGCTAAAAGGGTTTGGTATCGGCCTCGTTTGACCTTGACCCCACACACCAAAATCGATGTGTCTGACGTCACAGAGGATAGACTGTTGGGATCGCGAACCAGTCTACCCTCTGTGACGTCAGACACATCGATTTTGGTGTGTGGGGACAGAGGATAGACTGTTGGGATCGCGAACCAGTCTATCCTCTGTGACGTCAGACACATCGATTTTGGTGTGTGGGGTCAAGGTCAAACGAGGCCGATACCGAACCCTCTTAGCCCTAGCGGTGGGGTTGGGTACCAAACTACGGAGCAGGCAACTAGGCATTTGGCAACCTGCTGAGGCCTAGTTGGCTGCCAGTTTAGCAGGGATTTTGTGAATATCGGCCCAGGATGCCACTTTCATTTCAATAAGTTTGAACCACCAGCGACACCTATTGAGACAGTGGGCTATGGTCCCATTCGTCAACATCAAGCGGTAGCCAAAGATTGTCACAGCAGTGGAGTCTGCCCGGACAAACATAAGATGGGAGATAGTGATAAGGAAAGATACACACACACTGCCATGTCTTTTGATTCATGTTTATTCATCTTTCTTGGTTTATTAGACTTTATAGTGGAGGCAGAGTTTCATTCTGTTGTCTTTGTCAACCAACGTTTCCTGGTGTCAAGTCGGATCTGGGAAATCAAACATGTCGCTTCCTTACAGCCGCGCAGCAAACTGGAATGTTCTGTCTTAGCTGCCTTGCATACGACAAGTCAGGGTTTCCATTATGGCGGCCTGTTTTGCCGTTTGGTTGAATGGTCTTGCCCAAGTAAAAAGAATCGAAGGCTCACCAACATTGGTGTGAATGGCAAGGCTATGATTAAACAGGTAAGCTCAAGATAACCATCCCGATGTTAACCAATTTGTGACAAGAATCTCCTAGTTACGGAACACATTTCAGTTTTTCGTACAAATACCGGTACCCATGCATGCCATGGGCTTACTGGAAAATGCGGTACAGGCGGAACGGAATCACCCTCGTACCTAATGATGCCGCCCTATCCCAAATGCACTGTATTTGTGACCTGGAGTCGCGGATGGTTGGGAGCATTGATTATTCCGTCATACACGTGTTTTCCTAATCATTCTTTAATTGGCAATTTATTGCGGCCAATGGGGAACCGGAGGAACTAACGTCACGACGGGGCGCTGCGACCGGTGCTTTTTTCCTTAAACGAAGAGATAGGCCCAATGGGCTCCACAATCCTCCGCGGTGATATAAGCTACTCAAGCTTCCGATAATAATCGAAGTTCGGGCATAGACCTGGATGCATGCATGAGGCCTTGCGCAGCGTAGATTTAGATCGGCGTGCAGGGTATGCAGGGCAATATAGGCCTGCTATGGGCGCCATCATGTTCATGTTAATGTCATGATGATCATGCTTTATCAATGTTTCATATAAGGTTCTGCACAAGACAGGAGCTAGTAACGACCGCAGAGTCACAGTTTCTTCGCTAAAAAATTCCTACTCCGCGAGAGTAGGGCGGCAATGACAATAACCAGCCTAGTCATCATTACAAAAATAATGGTCGCTCCCTTCCGGCGGAACGATTCCGCTTGTTCCGTTCCGTTCCGCTTTTTCCAGTAAGCCCATGCCATGTGCCGTCGATGGTTGTGTGTACTAAGGACCTGAAAAACTGAGACGAAAATCGGGGTAGGCCTATATGTGACCCGCTCTGCCAAAAACAGTCTCATGTCGCTCAGAAGGTGACCCTCAACGAACTAAGATGACACTAGTAGAGAATGGAAGAAATAGATCATTTCAGATTTCATAATAGACAGACAATACTGAAATTGACAAACATTTGGTCTCAACCTGCAAAGCTGAGCGCGACATGCGACTGCTTTTGCCAGAGCGTGTCACATATGTGGCCCGTTTCCCCTCTTCTCGCCGTTAACTGACGTCTGAGATGCTCGTATAAAACCGGTTCGAGATGCCGAGTTAGGAGCAGAACCGAAAAGCTCACTGCCGTCCTTGTAGTTCCTCGTGACTGGGACCTTACCAATAACACCCACACAACAACATTTACTCATCATCCACATTTATTCCTTTAGGTTAGAAGACCAAAAGGTAAGACGTTTGAAAGCTGTTTATTCGCGTAACTAGGTATTTGATATTTGATATTTATTCAGACCAACACAATCAACAACAAGAGCAGGACATCGGAGCGATGTCAATGGTTTCCGATGAGAGGTTTACTACTCAGAGCTAGTTAACTGTGACCTTGACCTCTGACCTTGAGAAGTATTGCGTAACTGGAACAGGATCCGTGATATAAGCCTGTCGGGGATGGTTAATTCAGGCTTCTAATTCGTTTTCTCGTGAAATTACGAGGAGATTTGCGCTTTAGAACTGTTTGACCTTGACCTTGACCGCTGACCTTCAAGGTCATAACGTAATCTGAACGCTCATCCTTGATAACCTAGGTATAGGTGAAGGTTTTAGGCCTCTACCATCACGAGATTCTGACTTATGTCATGTTATCAAATTTGAATATCAAATCTCACCATGATATCAGCAAATATCATGCGACCGAGCAAGTGCAAACAGAAAATTTCAGTTGCAATAGCATCCGTGGATGAGCTATGATGTTGTGATACCAGTTTCAAGTTGCTTACTGCGGCAGATTTCCCGATATGTCAAAATATCAAATTTGATATAATTGATATATCAATTTCACCATGAACCAGGTATCGGAGACCGGAAATTTTCATTCCATCTTGTAGCTCAGGTCATGTTACTTGGGGGTAGGTCGCATCAGGTCTGTAGCTCTTGCAGGAACAAAGTTACAGGTGTGACACACTGAACAGACAGACAGACACACACACACAGACAGACACCATGACCAAACACAATATGGTTTCCGATCTTGAGATCGGAAACCATAATTAATGGATACAACGAATAAGAAAAGATCATGGTCTGGGATACAACCAAGATCAAAGGTAGATCGCTAACGGTTGTACCCCATGACAAGGTGAATGAAATAAAATGATTTGAAAGGAGTACAATAATATACACCGACGCGATGACGGCTAAAGTCCTTGTCAACCTTTATTCAACATGGGCAAAATACCAAGTCTGAAAACCTACACAGGTCAGTGGTAAATAATCCATGTCGCAGTTACCTAATGATGTTGGGTAACTTGGTTCACTTTCCATGAGCCTTTTGTAAACCCAAGGTTGTGCTCAGTCATCTGGTAAATACTGTGGTTTGTGGCCTAATCATTGTGGTTACATATATGGTATCTGTTTCACAGGTCTGGCACTTTGTCCATGTTGAATGAAGGTTGACTTCGACTTTACTATATACATGAAAAAAATATAAACTAAAGTGGATTAAAATTCATCCAGAGTTATCGGGACCAGACGATAGGCCCATGATAATTCTGTTGATGGTTATGAGTATTGAAGTAAGGGAAGGAGGCAAGAAATGTATTGTTGACGTTATTACTAAAAGGAAAAACGCTGTATATTGTACATGTATGAATTGCAAAATAGGCATAGCTGTCGCTGCAGTGCAGCTGTTGCCTGTAATCACAACTCGCTGCCGTCCAAAGGAACTTTTGTACAGAAGTACAAAGTTTCTTTGTACGCCAGCGAGTTGCGATTACAGACAACCGCTGCTATTTAATCCTCGCAGTAGACGTTGGCTTATCAGTGTGTCATTTTCATGTGTTTATAATTATTTCCACTGTGTGCCACTTCTGTTCTGACATGTCTGACCATGCTGATCAGGGATTCTAAAGTTCTACCAATTTG
>NMRB01005106.1:14251-25565 GCA_002633025.1 Notospermus geniculatus
CGTCGTCCGTCGTCCGTTAGCAGGGCACGTTTCGTAACCGCTGGAGCTATTGATCTGAAACTTGGTACATATATACCCCTAGGTCAGATGACCTATGACACCAAGTTTCGGTCCGATTCGATTCTTGGCTTGGCCTCCAGGTGGCCAAAACCAAAAACACAAAAAGTGCAATAACTCCTGAACTAATGACTGGATCGTCTCCAAATTTTTATCATAGGTGTATCTAATTATGATACGTAACATATATAAAGGGTTTTTGATTTGACCTACTTTTCAAGGTCACAGAGGTCAAAGTTCGACAAAAGTGACGAACCTGCCACAGATCTTCATTATTTCACCGAGCATCTTCATATCTTGCATAAACATGTATTAGATGGGTACCTTCAAAACTACCGAGTTTCACCCCGATCGGACATCCAATATGGCCGCCAGGTGGCGTAACCTGAAAATCGACCAAGTGCTGTAACTCAGGAACGACTTGACCCAGAGTTCTCGAACTTGATATTTACCTTCCTCTAGGTGACCTTTACAAGTACGTCAAATTTCGGCCTGATTAACCTTCCAATATGGCCGCCAGGTGGCGTAACCTGAAAATCATCAAATGTGCCATAACTCAGGAACGACTTGACCCAGAGCGCTCAAATGTGCTATGTGGCTCCCTCTAGATGACCTTTATGTGCATGTGAAGTTTTGGCCCGATTGGACATCCAATATGGCCGCCATGCGAATAACCCAACAATCATTGAAGTCCTGCAACTTGGGAATGGACTTGACCCAGATTGCTCATAACTGACATGTACCTCTCTCTGTCATTACACTGTATGTCCAAACGAGTGAGCACATGGTCCATGGACCATTTCATCTCCTCAATGTCTTCCCCGTGGAATCCGTGATGTCAAGTTTCATCGTACAGACAGATCGCCTCCCATGAAGTTAGTAAGTCAGTATCGATTTCATAAGGTGTTGCGGCTAGCCAAGGTCAGGATGGCTGATGCCTTTACGGGTACCGGTCTTTTATCTGTTAGTTATAATGCCTATGCCAAGATGTTTATTATACGATATGAAGGGAAATTTTCTACATTGGTGGGTGTATTCCGACAGAGGGGTACGTTTCGATTCAAAAGACTCTGCGTGTTGTATGATGAAGTTTTCTGGCTGAATATGTTTGGGGAGCACCTCGTCGCCAGTTTCGCCAGTCTGACCCGTTGGGAAGTCGTCACCTTGTCGGGCCGGCGCCTCGGGGCGTGTGTCTTGGAAAAGATGAACAGCACCTCGAGCCATGGAGTGGCGTATGTGAAAAATTACTTCAGGTTCACAAGAATTGGTAACAGTGATAAAGTTATTGCGTCACACAAAACCACAATTGGTGATAATTCTTTTTACGTGATCGGTGTATTTGTTGTTGAAAGGAAAAGATTTAGCAAGAGAGGGAGGAATGTTTATCTAATACACCGAGGACGGCCTGTTTTTAAGACCAGAAAACCAGTTTATGTGTTGGAGAATTTGGATGGCGATTTCGTGGCGAAGATTGGGACGTGTCGCTTTGTTTTTTTAAAGAAACACGACTACGCGCGAAGTTTTCTTGTACAAAGGAGTCGTTTGCCAGCACTTTTAGGACTTCGAGACGCGTACGGTTTGTGTCGGGACCATCGAAATCACCGAATCCTGATGGCTTATTGGGGAGAGTCTCTTCCGTCAAAGTTCACCACCAAGCTGGTTACCGTAAATCTTCCGTCTTCTCTTCCTGACCACTGGTATCCACTTCTAAAAGTTCTCCCTTTTACAATCCCCATACGGAGTGGTGATTATGCCTGTAGTGAAGATGGGTTCATTGTTGCTGGAAACTCACAAGTATACATCATCAGAACATAGTGGAATGAGTGCAGTGCGAGAACCACAACAACACAAAAACACACAGACCTGACGTGAGTCAATTAAAATGCTGGTGTAAAATTCAACAGCAGATTGGCCAAGTAAAGATAATTTCCTTGGTTACATGTGCAGCTAAAGACATAGAACAATATTACAGGAAACATAATCACTCGTCTTAGTTTTGCATTAAGAATCATACTAAAATTTGACAAGAGTTTGTTTATTTATTTGTTTGTGTGTTTGTTTGTTTGTTGGGGATTTTCTCCAAGACTAACGAACGGATCGCCGGGAAGCTTATGGAATGCCAAAAGGGAAATAATTGCAGAACTATGAAAATACATGCCAGAATATAAAAGTATCATGCACAAGTCAAAAACATTTGTTATGATGTATTAATTACCTCTTCAGTAATTAAAAAGTATCACGCAGAGATTAAAAAAATCACCAAAAATAAAAATTATCATGCAGGATTTTTTAAAAACTAATCAGAAATTTCTAATCATAGTAAGCTTTTATAAAGCAACGCCAGCATTTAACAAAATATCATCAGAAAACGTAAATCATCATGCGACATAACATTCAAAATCTCGTCAAAAATTTTAAATGGCATGCAGCATTTTAAAAAATCGGCCAGGACTGTTTGAAAAGTGCGTCAGGAATTTGGAAAAAACTCGTCAGGACCTTTTTTAAAAAGTACGTCAGGAACTTTCAGAAATATGGCAGGACTGAAAAAAAACTCGTCCGCACTTTAAAAAGTACATCAGGAACTTTCAGAAATATGGCAGGACTGATTAAATAAACTCGTCAGGACTTTTTAAAAGTGCGTCAGGAACTTTCAGAAACATGTCAGGNACACTACACTTTAGTTACTGTTATGGACGTGAGAGGGACGCTTCTTCACGAGTAAATGCTTTTTCAACGCGCGTGGGGGTTGATTATTTCATGGGGGTAAAGTTTAGAGATGGAGGTAGAGCTATGGGTGGGGTCAGGGCCAGAAAAGAAAAGGTTTTGGTTAGGGTCAGCATTAATCATGTACATGTTTTGATATTATACATGTATTTATTAAATAAGACCTACATTCAACCTATCCCTAAGGGAGCAGTCCCTTTTTGTTTGTTTTTGAGCATAAAATCATAAATATATTTCAGTTACAAGAATATTTATCAAGAGTGAGGGAACTGGCAAGGGGCTGTTATGTGTTGGCTGTGTTTGGGGGGGGGGGGCTGGGCTGTTTCCCTGGCTTCAGCGGACACGTTGATGTCCCTGAAGCCAGGGAAACAGTTATTAGTCTAGGTCATTATTGCTTTTATATGGGTAAAACCAGGTACTGCTATTGTTGCGGCGCAGTTTTTGATACATTTGCCATCAGGGTTAGGGGTAGGGTTAGGCCCAGATCGGAAATACTGACCGCCGTACCCCTATTAAGAACAGCCGTAATTCTCGACTCTCCTGTGCCTTAATTGAATGATTTATTTCGCATATGGTAGCAATTGCAACATCTCGAAAAAATAACTTAATGAGGAGAAAAAAGAATAACATACAAATGATGATAAAAGAAGAAGAAAAGACGAAAAGGAAAAAAAAGCAGTTTGGAACCCGGTCCTGGATTGTGAAGCAACGATCATTCCGCCCTGAACCAACCAGACGTGCAACGCCTCCAAGACGTGCAAGACCAGTGACGTGCGCCACACCTCAACGGCAACGCACGGTAGCGTTGCTATGATGCGCTTTGGGTAAATCCGCGACGTCATTGTGACGTCATCAATTCATAAGTTTGGAATTAAATCTAAATTTACAAATAAACCGCTAGGCAAAGTGACTGATTTCACCATCGATACATCCTTTCCTGTCCTCCTTAATTCTCATGCGAAGTTTCAGCGCTGAACTATGCCTTAGAGGGTGTTTTTGGCATGCTGTTTGCCAGGATGGCCAATTTCTTATATAAGGTGAAATTCAGAGTTGGACCGCCTGAGACGTTAGCAGCTTCGCTATCTGGCCGCTGCGCGGCGTTCCGGGTCCTTTGCGTCAAGACAGATATAAAAATTGAGAACATTAACGTTTTGGTAAACACGGTGCTGCCACCTGTCCGCGGAAAAATAACTATTATAATCAACCATGTAAATAAACAAACCGTAATATTTACAATTCGAACTAAAGGGACCTAATAACCCTTTTAGTTCGAATTGTAAATATTAGGGACCTAATAACCCTTTGACTAGAACCCCCTTCCCATGGGTAAGAAGATGACATCATTATGCATACCACGTGGATATCTAAAAATAGGCTCATGATGTAAACGGTATACGTCATACTGCCACTTGATTGGTTGATTTTAATCAAAATACACACTGTATACCAACTATCCTGGGGAAAAAATTCGCTGCCGAGCTGTGTTTTTGAGGGGACTGTCCTGCTGCCTACCTTTGCTGATTCTTCTTGTGTGTGTATTTTTTTTTCACCCCATTAATTATTCCTTGCCTGTATACAAATATTCTACCAGCAGTGAAGGGCCAATAATGCTTCAGCTTCGGCCCTTCTACCATGTAACTGACTATTTTTCAAAATAAACTATTATGTATGTATTTTTTTAAAAATGCTGCATGTCATTTAAAATTTCTGACGAGATTTTGAATGGCATATTGTGATTTAAATTTTCTGATTACTTTTTGAAATGATGCATGATGATTTACATTTTCTGATGATATTTTGTTAAATGCTGGCGTTGCTTTATAAAAGCTTACTATGATTAGAAATTTCTGATTAGTTTTTAAAAAATCCTGCATGATAATTTTAATTACTGAAGAGATAATTAATACATCATGACAAATGTTTTTGACTTGTGCATGATACTTTTATATTCTGGCATCTATTTTCATAGTTCTGCAATTATTTCCCTTTTGGCATTCCATACAAGCTTGGTATGCACATGCAAACGGACCTGGGAAGTGTCCTTACGAAGCCGGAATTTTGATATGACTTATAAGCCCTGGTTACGCCTATCTAAAATCCCCGTGCTTTTTGAGACACGGGGGTTTTGCGAATCAGAACGGTGTTGACACGGCGAGAGTTTAAAGGCCCGTTCACACCAAAACCGCAAACCGCGGCTATTTATATAGAGTTCAGACCAAAACCGCGCGGGAAAACCGCCGGCGGGATATCGCTGCGGTCGCCGCAAGAATGGCTCCCTAGCAGATTTTTTCTGCGGTACCCGGGCGGTTTATCAACTCTGCTACACTTCCCCATACACATCTCATGAGAAGCACGCATGCTGTAAATGCTCCCTTTACTGAATTTGACTGTTTTACCCCAAAGATCAAAGGGCCGCTGGGGTAGCAATTAAGGGCAATTAAGACCAAAGGTGTGAAAACAGTGACATAAGGACCCTAATTAGCCCTAATTAAGGACCTGGCTGAAGTGTCAAAGTCACTTTTCTTGCAATATGTTTCACATTCAAACGACCATGTTGGAATTCAGTTCCAATCAAACTAGAAGAGGGTCAAGTATTGTTTTAATACACAGTGGTATAAAATGATTAAACTCAAAAGGCAAATTCAGTCCAGCCCTGCATGCCCAATGTCTGAAAAGACCGACATGTACAATATAATAGAACAGTCAACCCTGACCATGGAGGTATATACCTCCATGCCCTGACCAAACAAACACTCTTCACACCTTCCCAGCACCACACATATTGGAACACTTACGCAGTCGATAAATTCTATGCGAGAGGAGCTGCAGAACTTCAAGATTAGTGTAAATGAACGTCTAGATAGAATGTCTGGTGAACAAGCATATATAAAAAATGAGTTGGACATGATTAAAGCAGAGTTGGCTAACTCCAGGGATGCGAATGATCAGTTGCTCAACAAAATTGACGAGCTTGAGTCAAATAATCGGAGACAAAATATTCGCATCTTTGGGTTCAAGAAATCGGACGATAATGAAGAAACGCTGATAAATAACGCGATTGTTTTCTTTCGGGAAAAGTTGGAGGTAGTGGTGCGTCCAGATGATATCAACCGCGCTTACCGAGTGGGTAAGGTAGTAAATGACATCCAGACGGTTATTTTGCAGCTTACCCGGTGGGAAACGAAACGCAATATTATGCAGAACTGTAAAAAGCTAAAGGGGACAAATATTTCTATCACGGATGACCTGACTAAACGCCAGTATCAGCAAAAACAATCTCAAATGGGCCTCTTTAAACAGCTAAGACAAAATGCAATAGCCACGGGTGATAAAGTGTACTTTAGAGGATCGAAATTGTATCTAAACGGTAAACCTTATGCCGCAACCAATGCAGATAAACAGCAAGCAGGCCAAGTTGGCCTTGTGTCGTGTTTAGTTTGGAATGTAAATGGTCTTTATTCAAAGCTATCCGATTCGGGATTTGTTGATTATATATCTACTTTTGATATTTTTGGACTGTGTGAGACTTGGGTCGATGACGTCGCTTATTTAAATGAGTATCGAATAGATGGTTATGCATTGTTCTCTTCAAATAGACAGAGGCGGTCAGTTTTTGGTAGGCCATCTGGTGGTGTTTTATTTTATATCAGGGACTGGTTATGTCCTTATGTAGAATTAGTTAAGGTGGACCATCCAGATGTGTTATGTGTAAAAGTCGAGAAAAGCCGAGCAAATCTGCCCAAAGATATTTTATTTGTGTTGGTATATAATTCGCCTGAGACTTCTACTGTACATGTGGATGACCAGACGGGGGTATTGGAAGTTATAGAGAATATCGTTGCTGGACATCTATCTTGTGAGGTATTAGTTTTCGGTGATTTTAATGCTCGCACAGGGCAGTTATTGGACTACAGTGATGATAACCTGGAAAGGGATACATTTACTGTTAGGGCTAATAAAGATGTGAAAGTCAATAGAATAGGACGTCTATTATGTAATCTATGTGCTTCATTGAATATTGGTATTGCAAACGGAAGATTATGTGAGGACCGTGCGGTGGGAGAATATACCTATGTTGGAACAGCAGGGTGTAGTACTGTAGATTACCTTCTCTGTCCTTGGTCACAGTTCACAAGTATAGTGGACTTTAAAATTGAAAGTAAGATAATTTCTGACCATCTGCCTTTGGTTTTTAAATATGATTTAGGTAAAAGTATCGGAAGGCAAGAAATGAAGCTGTATGATGACAGGAGTGAGAGAAATGAAATGTTTATCTCCTACAAATGGGATCCAGCAAAACAGATCCAATTTGAGGCGAGTTTGTTAGCCCAAAGAGGAAAGGTTGAACAACTCTGTAATAATCCTAATGCAGACTTAGACGATTATATGGGAGGTTTGAAAGCTATCTTATTAGAACCGGTGAAATGTATGACTAAACCAGTAAGGATGAATGTGAGAAGAAAAGGTGGTAGGCAGCAGGTATCAAAATTTAGAAACAGTTGGTATGATCGAGAATGCTACCGGAAAAAGATCTCAGTAACAAAATGGTTAAATGTCTTTAGGAATGTTAGAAATGAATGGACACATGCAAGGCTGATTAGAGAAAGGAGAGAGTACAGTAGATTAGTTAAGTCTAAAAAGAGACAGAACTTGAAAGACAAGACCAAAAGGCTCATAAGACTTAAGAAGTCTGATCCTAAATCATTTTGGAAAGAATTAAAGCCAAACAAATATACGCTCCCTGATATAGAGCTAAATGTGTGGACTGAATATTTTGAGGGGATTTTTCAAAGTGATGAATTGGTTGTGAATGGGCCTTGGCTGGATTATGTCAAAGCGTATATAAATTGGTGGGAAAGAAATAATTTAATAGATGTAGACACAAACGCGGAGATAAGGATAACGCAGGAAGAGGTGTGTAAAAGTTTAAAGAAGTTGAAATTGGGAAAGGCAGCAGGTATAGATGGGTATCCCCCCGAAATGTTTAAGCTCTATATAGATTTTTGGTCAAAATTCATATTAAATCTCTGTAATATTATATTATATAAAGGAGATTTTCCCACTGAATGGTACAAATCGCTTTTGTGCCCTGTCTTTAAGAAAGGAGACAGAAATGTGGTGAAAAATTATAGAGGTATTTCTTTGGTCCCTATATTGTCAAAGGTTTACACAGGTATTTTACTGAACAGACTGGAGTTATTTGTAAATGAAAACAATATATTGGTAGAGGAACAATCCGGGTTTAGGAAAAAATACTCTACAATAGACAGTATGTTTGTGTTGGCTTCCAAAGTTGAAATGGCTTTGAGTAAACGTGATGGTAAGTTATACTGTTTATTTATAGATTACTCTAAAGCTTTTGACAGAGTAGATCGTAATTTTCTCTGGTACAAATTGATAAAAAACAATATTCCTAAATATTTGATAAAGGCGATAATGGTCATATATAAAAATGTGAACATTCTGGTTAGAGTTTCTGGTTACTTAGGTGAGATTTTCAACTGTGGAATCGGACTGAAGCAGGGTTGCCTACTTTCTCCAATATTATTTCAGTTGTTTACTAATGATTTAGTCAATGAAATAGGAAAGGTTTGCCACAAGACTGGTAATGCTGTGTTGGATATTTTTATGTTGATGTTCGCAGACGACATGGTGCTGATAGCAAATAGTCCAAGAGAATTGCAAAGAATGATAGATGTGCTTAAGTTATACTCCGAAAAGTGGGGCTTAAGTGTAAACCTAGATAAAACAAAGGTGATGGTGTTTCGTAAGTCTGAAGAGATGGATGACAATGACAAGTGGTATTTTGGTGAAAATGAGATAGAGGTTGTCAATACCTACAAGTATTTAGGTTTATACTTTCATTATAGTGGAAAATGGAAACTTCATGCTGAAGAAACCGCACGTTCTGCTAGTAGTGCATTATATGGGCTATTTTCAAATTTGCGAAGAATAGGTGACGTTGGAGTTTGCCAGACATTGAGCCTTTTTGATACCTGCGTGGCGTCGATTTATAAATATGGGATGGAAGTTTGGGGCTTCAGCCCATGCCATGAGATTGAACTGATCCAGACAAACTTTTTGAAGAAATTGCTGGGTGTACGAGCCAACACCCCAAACAACGCAGTAAGGGCTGAGTGTGCGAGACTGCCAATTGTTAAGGAGGCACAAATTTCCATTATTTCGTATTGGCTCAAAATAATTAGAATGGATAGGTCGCGTTACCCTAAGATATGCTATTTGAGGCAGTTAGAGGGACGGGGAAGAAATTGGGCAAATCGTGTCAAAAAGATGTTACAGGGGTATGGTTTTGCGGATGTCTGGGAGGCTCAAAGTGTGGTCAATGAGCGTGCTTTTTTGAGTTTATTTAAACAGAGAGTTAGAGATTGCTATTCACAGATATGGGAAACTGAGTGTCGAAATATGAGTAGGCTAACTTTATTTGTGGAGGTTAAAAGAAACGATTATGAAGTGTCATCATATTTATGCAAAGTTGGAAGTAGAAATGTAAGGAGTGTGATGGCTAGATTGAGATGTTCATCGCATAACCTGTGTATAGAAACGGGCAGATGGCATAAACCCACTGCCATTCCCGTACCGGACAGGAAGTGCCAATTGTGTATATGTAACGACATTGAAGATGAATTTCACACTTGTTTGGTCTGTCCAGCATATGGAGAAATTCGTAAAAAGTATATTCGGCCATATTTTTGGAAACATCCTTCTGTATATAAATTCATCCAATTGTTACAATCTACAAATAGAAGGCAATTGCAAAATCTGGCTAAATATATATGGTTAGTTTTTAAGCAGAGGAAACATTTATTGAATTAAGTGACGTCATCGTAGACCCACTGTCCACTCCATGTGACACATTTTTATTGTACTATGTACTACAGGCCAACTAAGGCCTAAGGTTTTCTGTTAATAAATATCATATCATATCATATGCTAATTAGGCTTATAATTACGCCTGTTGCTGTATGCATTGAGCTGTGGGAGTGCGTGTTCCAAGTGAACAACCTTCATGGCTAGCTGCACAACAGATGAGGAAGGGTAATTAAGTGTGATTATGGTTCCCGATCATGAAGATCGGGAACCATATTGTTTTTGGTCTTGGTGTCTGTGTGCGTGTGTGTGTGTGTGTGTGCGTGTGTCTGTGTGTGTGTCTGTGTGTATATCTGATGTCATAACTCGGCTCTTTTAGCACCTACAGCAACAGAAACAAGTTCTACCCTTAGGTTTTCATACCCTAGGAATCGAATGGACTGATTACCTTTGATCTGAGATGTAGGGGTCATGGTGATATCGATATCACAAATTTGATATTTTGAGATAACTTGCCATATTGTCAACTGAGCAACATGAAACAAGCCTTAGTTCATGTCTGCTTATCCAAGGACTGGACTGTGCTAAAATTCTCACCCTCACGTGTCCGGGTGATTGAAATATCATGAGATTTTGATGCATCAAACTTGATAATTTGAAATATCTCTGCCTGTGGTAGAGATAGAGGCATGATATCACGCATACTTAGGTTATTGATGATGCCCATTTCGATTATGCAACGACCTCGATGATCAGAGGTCAAGGTCAAGGTCAAACTTGATAATTTGAAATATCTCTGCCTGTGGTAGAGATAGAGGCATGGGGTCATATGAATAAAGACTAGCCATTGCTTTTACTACACAATTGTACAGCATTGACTAGTGCATATGTATTGCAAAATTCAAGTTAAAGCATTTACTAGTCTTTATTCATTTGACCCATGATATCACATGTACTTAGGTTATTGATGACGCCGATTTCGATTATGCAACGACTTGGATAATCAGAGGTCAAGGTCAAGGTCAAACATGATAACCTGAAATATCTGTGCCTGTGATAGAGCTAGATGCATGATGTGAGACATACTTAGGTTACTGAAAATGTCCATTTCGATTATACAATGATCGTGATGATCAGATATCCAGGTCAAGGTCAACCATGGGATGAGTTATTGGCATGAGATCAAGTTCATGTCATACATGACATGACATGACATGACGCATGTCATGATGCATGTCATGTCATGTCATGACGCATGTCATGTCATGTCATGTCATGACGCATGTCATGTCATGACGCATGTCATGTCATGTCATGTCATGACGCATGTCATGTCATGTCATGACGCATGTCATGTCATGTCATGTCATGACGCATGTCATGTCATGACGCATGTCATGTCATGACGCATGTCATGTCATGTCATGTCATGACGCATGTCATGTCATGTCGACATGTCATGTCATGATCTTGATCTTGATCTCTATCAGTATACCAGTCTTGTAGAAGAACCTGTACATCGGGAACCATACGACATTTACAATGTCATCTTGTTTCTAAATATTTTTATGGTTCCCGATCATCAAGATCGGGAACCATATTGTTTTTGGTCATGGTGTCTGTGTGTGTGTATCTGTGTGTGTGTGCGTGTGCGTGCGTGTGTGTGTGTGTGCGTGTGTGTGCGTGTGTGTGTGTCTGTGTGTCC
>NMRB01005107.1:0-16032 GCA_002633025.1 Notospermus geniculatus
TAAAAACTATTGATGTATTTTGAAGTGGGGTGCCGGATGATGAATTTCATCTTCTAAATAGATGCGGATTCTCTCGCCAATGTTGTAGCCGAACGTCATCTCCTTCGTAAACATTATGAAGTCGGAATCAGATATAACTCTGCGAAACATCGCTACATTTTTGTATAAAGCCAGAGAAAGGAGAGATGAGTTCCTTTCGCATGCGCATTAGTGCACCCTATGAACTGATGCGCGTGTGGGGAGGCCCATTTCCCCCTCTATTCGATCTTTGTTGTATTTGGTGTTAATTCACTGAATAAATACTTGTATATTATATGCGTAGGGTCTACAATGAGGATGGCGGCGTATCCTACTACAAAATGTCTCTTGGGTGCTCTGGGTTGTTCCTGGTTTTCCTAGGGTACTCTTGGGACGGTGTTCTTGGGTAGACTGTTCCAAAAAACCCATTGATTAAAGGGTTCTAAGGTGTTCTTGGGTAACTCTGGGGTACCCGGACACCCCAGGATACCCTAGAACACCCTTCAATGAATGGGTATTTTAGAACAGTCTACCCCAAAATACCCTAGACGCCCTAGAGCACGCAAGAGATACTTTTAGCACCACACCCCGTCGCTGCGAGCGTTGTGACCGAATTTCTTTTCTAACGTTATTTCAGTTTAGTTCTGGCATGAAAATAAGCCGTTTGTTTTAATCAGCCGACAGTAAAACTTTCATCATTCTTGTAGTAGATGACAATTTCTCTAATTTCATTGCTTTTTTCCTTAAAACGACGAAATGCGGTACCGATAAATGCATACGATTTGTATCATTATTCCGGTAGAAAAAAATATTCAGGCCACTTTTTCATGACACAACGTCAACACCTAAAATGACGTCAATGAAATCGCTAAGGTTACTTCGCTCGCAACGCCGACCTGTCGGGATAAACAAAAAAATTGCCCTCTCATATTCTCCAGCCGTTGGCAACCATCTCTTGTACTGGTAAAATACTACCGGTATCAAATTTGTATGGGCCGTTGGCCTAAAATAAATGAAATGAAATATATATTAAAGTAACTCCTACAAAAAGTGTTCCCTCTTATTGGACTCTAGACGAGAAAGTCTGTGAATTCTGGGCGGGTACATTTCTGGTGTGGATGTTTGGGTAAACGTGGAATAAATTCTTGAAACAAGAAACAAATAGCTGTCCAGACTGACTGGATATTTGGCTGGCTATATGGAGACTAGCTCTTTTTTCCTTTCTCACTATTGATATTTCGAGCTTGGGCCACAAGCAACTCTTCCTTGATGCGGTTGTCCCTTCCTGCCTACCACATGAACGAAAGGTTGCCAATGTACCTCACGTAAAAACTATGGGCCGTATTTAAAAAGGTTGTTTAAGACTTAGACACGTGTACCTTCATCAAATGCATGGTGGAAGTGTGTGCATTTAGTGAAGTTACACGCCTCTATGTCTTTAAATCGCACGATGATCACCCTTTTTGAATACGGCCCAATCAGTCTTAGAGAAAGCAGAAGCTACTACCGGTGTAACAACCGCCTGTAACAGGCGACCCTGACTATAACCAATTGCAAAATCTGGGAATGTGGTTTGCTGATAGGCAGATACATGTACCATTTCCTTTGTCAATATTTTGTTTTTTTTTGCTTGGTCAACACACAACCGTCTTCAGCCGTGGCAGAACTTTTTTCTGTCCACCACAAAAAAACAAAAAGTTGCCAGTGCACTTTGCCTTAATATTCTCAGTGTCGAAAAAAATTATTAACCAGGGCTCTCACAAGCGTAGTTGCCTCCGATCATTCTGATCCTCCGTTTACGTCTACACACAAATATCGAAAGATAGAAGTCGGTGTGTGTGCGTGTAGGCCTATTTTGGGGGCGGGGTGGGGCATATAAGCCGTGTAAACTACATGTATGTCGTTGATACTGCCTGGTATAGGCAGTTGCGACGAATTCCGCTTCATTCCATCGATGAAATCTGTGTGGGTTCGAGTCCGGTAGGAAGCTGTGTCTTTAGAAACCGATTATTATTATTTGCCCATGAAATTCGTGTGGCCGAAGAATTGTATTCGGTCGATCGAATAAGGCAACAGGTACCGATCTATAGCAAAATTTATAATATCTCTATCTTACGAGCAAAGTTTACCGGCACATTAGCCGCACACACTGGGCGTTCACAGACGGGGTGTCTCCATACATAATCGAGTAAGATCAGTCCACCTGCTTTGCACCTGTATGCTAAAGTTCCATTTTTTTTCAAAATGACCGACTGGCGGCCATATTTGAAGACTGAGTGGGACAAAAATTTAATGTATGAATAGAGGGAACTCGTTCAGTGGTGAAACATACCAGCTGCAGCAGTTTATTAGAAAGATCAGGCCAAAGGCCATTTTCAAAGATGGCCGCCTGGCCGCCACATTTGATGTCAGGTCGGACCAAAACGTGCTGTAGGCATAGAGTTACGTACATCACGACACAGAATTAGAACACTTTAAATTATTTTGAGTTTCGTACATACATGTGTAACACTTGTGAACAACGATACCTGCAGTCATATTATATTGATATTTTAAGGTGAAGGATACCTAAGCACAAAATAATGCACGCGCAAAATTGAAAAATCGATATCTTTTTTATAACCTGAAGAAATCTAGTAAACCAAGTTTATTACTGAAGTATAAACCCAGCTCCGTACATTCTGATATAAAATTGTGAATTTGGTTTTGCAGTGATGCTATAAATTAACCTTTAATTAGACCATAAAATTTCATTTTCGGGGCGAAATTCTGACTCTTGGCTACCGACTGCGCTGTTCCAGACTATACCATTACATAAAGACAAACATTCTTCAGGTGCCTAGAGAGTTCCCCCCCCCCCAAAAAAAAATATTTCAGTTACCCAGTATAAACTACTAGTAATTAAAGTCTGAAAATGCCCCGATTCACATTTTCTTGAATAGGTGAAGGTTTCACTCGGATATCAGCAAAATCTCTATATAGGCACCTGGAGGACTAAGTTTGCTATCAATTAAAACGGTTACTTTATAAAAATCATCGAGCAATTAGGGCCTAAGTGCAAAACATTCAACAAAACCGAAAATCACAGAAAGAGCGGGGAATTAATAAATAATAATAATAATAATGTTAGTTCTTTATAAAGCGCATTTCCATTTGACCTGCTCAATGCGCTTTACATTATTTCCCCCAGCTATAGGTCTGTTCATTCCAATTAACTTAATCATTCCAATTAACCAGGGAGTATTACATTATTTCCCCCAGCTATAGGTCTGTTCATTCCAATTAACTTAATCATTCCAATTAACCAGGGAGTATTACAGTCCCGGCAGCTGATTTCAGCGCTCATGGACTAACATTCACATAGACCATCACTACCAGCCAGGTACCCCTTTTACACCTGGGTGGGGTGAAGCAAGTGAGGCAAAGTGACTTGCTCAAGGTCACAAGCGAGCGTGTTTTTTTCTTGGTCAGGACTGGGAATCGAACCCGGGATCTTCTGATCAGAAGTCCGTCTCGCTAACCACTACACCACGCCGCTCCTCGAATTCCACCAAGATCGATCAATAAGCTATTGTTACGGGCTGCCGCACAATAGATTTAGTTCTGAGACCGCCGCTAGGCCTATGGCGATCTGTTAGGTATCCCTTCACCTTAATGACACATTTTCTTCAATGAGTCGTCATCACGGGTATGTGATGAAAATGCAGGTCCTTGGGTTACTTTTTCCCGGTCCCTTTGCATCTGAATATATTGAAAAACGCCTGTCTGAATTGTCTGCCGGAAATACAATAAAGGATAAAATTACTGCTGTGATTGACTACATTCAGAAAGTGAATAAAAGGTACTAAGTATTCGGCGAAGTATCTATTTAACAACTGAACAGCATGGAATTGCATATATTTTTTGTGGTAACTAAAAGTGTCCAAAATATGACTGACTACAAGTGGAAAAACAAGCAGTAAGAAAGCCAAACTCACAACCAACAACATGACGGTCATGCTGTTGACGTGTGTCGTCGATCCTCGTGAACTTTGTAATTGCCTTCGCTTGTTTCGACTTCTGATGACGTTATACAGGATCGAGATGTTAAAGAAGACGATAAAGATGATGGGGAGTAAGTAAGAAACAATACTTTCCATGCTTCTCTCCGCGGCTTGAATACGATTACAATGATAAGGAGTTACCAAGATACATCAGCAATATCTCACTGAAATTGTTGAAAAAATTACTTGTTTGAGGTACAGAAAATGACCAAATATAACAAAATGCATCACCAACATACTTATCACTGCAACCAAGGTCCACTTTCTAGTACACACTATCATGGCTTTCAAAGGGTATGTGACACATATCCATCTTTCAAGAGTGACCAGTACGATCATCCAATGAGAAGTGGATGGGATGATAACAGAGAAAAATCCATAGAGAGGACAGGTTTTCATATACCATTTGGCCAATATCGTGTACAAATGAAAGCGAGATAGCGTTAGCCTGAGGGGTTCACAGACAAACGCAGCTGTGTCAGATATAGAGAGAGCAATGAGTAATATTCTGGTTGACTCCTGGCCAATTTTGCTATGAATTACAACTGCAATTGTCAATGAATTTAATATAACTCCCAAAATTATTACTGTGGGTATAGCGAATTTCATGGCATCCACCAGTGACTGCAATATTACAAATAGCTGCCGGTAATAAGCGTCCGGAAGATAAACACGGATACGATTACTCCGTTGAACGATGGCTGTCGAACCTTTCACTCCAGTTGTGTTATCGTCTGCAGCAGCCTGAAAACATAGAAATTACAGTTCGGCGCACACAGGTGAATAACGCTCAAACGCTCATAAGTGTCTGTATCAGCCAACTCCACAGTATATAAGGACATTGTGACTTTGTACAGGACCGTATTTAAAGGAGGGCAGGGGGCAGCTGCCCCCCGCCGTGCCAACCAAAAAACGTGATTTCCATGCGGATTTTGGGCTAAAAACGGCAAAAAAGGTCTTCCCCCCTCCGGGAGGCTTTTGCCCCCAGGACCAAAAAGTTAAATACGGCCCTGTTGTCTGTTCCAGGAAGGTCACTAAGGTCAGGGACTCAGAGTTTGTTCAAGCCAGTGAATGCGAGGAAGAAGATTTGGGAGTGTGGTCTCTCTGTTGCAGGCCCAAAAGTCTGGAATGAATTGCCGGAGACAGTACGTGCAATAGACTCACTGTCAGCCTTCAAGTCTAACCTTAAGACGTACATATCTCTTTAGAAAATATTTGTCTTAACCTATCCATCATTTAACGGAAATGCCATTTTAATTCATTGTATGTTAATTATTTCTTATAGTAAAGCGCTTATTATTTTTTAAATATTATTAAATAATAATAATAATATTAATAAAACGTATTTGGCACAGATTGAAATGGTAACTTCGCAATGTGCACCTGACGGCACAGCCATATTCGTAGCTCTGTCACATTCCCTGAATCCAATCTGTTTGATATTTGCAGAGCAGCCGCACGCAGCGGCGCTGCGATATCCTGGTGTCAGCCAGGCTATGACCCAAATACGTCTGTGTCAAATATGTCTGAACGTTATTTGTCTTTGTGCGCGCCTATCTTTTTTGTCTTCCTGCGCCTAGCGCGTGAGTTGAAGAGTCTCTTTCACTGTACGTGCTTTAATCTAAAGCGTCCGTCTACAAACCTGATGTGGTATAAAGATTAACACCTTTTTACAAAGAAAGTGTTCTGTTCCATGAACAACATCGCATTAATTATAAGGGCCTATTCGTTCACATACATGTATACGGCGTTTAAAGGAGTACGTATTTAATAGTACAAAAAAATATGTGAAAGTTTTTTGAAACCCACGAATAGAAAAATGTTTAAATCCTTATTGGACTGTGTTCGCAAGGCGAGATATTTATAGCCTCTTTAACTGAGAAAATCCGCGCGCATGTGTTCTTTCTTCTCCGAGGCGGATCTGGAGTAAAGCCCTGTTTATACTTCGACGCACGACCATCGCCGGCGACCGACGCGCTATCTTGCGTTCGACGCCGACCCCCATCGTGCGATTTGGTCGGCGTCCGATCGAGAAGTTGTAATTACATCAGTCATTTCATAACAGGTCGCCGTCGCTAAATTTCGCTGGACTCTGAATCAATTCCGCGAAGTCGGCTTCCAGATTTGGTCGTGCGTCGGACGCCGAAGGGTTTGCGTCGAAGTATAAACTAGGCTATAGACATTGCAGAGGCCCCTCATCCCCATGAGCAACCAGCAAACTCATAAGCCCTGATAGCTGAGTGGTTGTCATGTCCGCTCAGCAAGCGGCAGGTCCCGGGTTCGAATCCAACCCTGTGAAAGAAATGCAGGTCCGCCCGGAACCAAGGTCCCACGGACCTTGGTTACTTAGGAATGGGGGCCCGAAGGGCCCCCATTCCTTAGGAACCATTGTCCTACCCGGACTTCCGTTCCTGGGTTACCAATCCTATATAAAAGGTATAGGACTCTGATTACTAGGGGACTTAGATTTCTTTTACAACAGTGACAGAAATCAAAGTCCGCCGTAACCGAAGTCCTTCCCCTGTTGTATTAAATGCACAATAGAATCTATATAGCTCTTTAATAAGACATGCATTCAAANGTCGTGCGTCGGACGCCGAAGGGTTTGCGTCGAAGTATAAACTAGGCTATAGACATTGCAGAGGCCCCTCATCCCCATGAGCAACCAGCAAACTCATAAGCCCTGATAGCTGAGTGGTTATCATGTCCGCTCAGCAAGCGGCAGGTCCCGGGTTCGAATCCAACCCTGTGAAAGAAATGCAGGTCCGCCCGGAACCAAGGTCCCACGGACCTTGGTTATCTAGGAATGGGGGCCCGACGGGCCCCCATTCCTTAGGAACCATTGTCCTACCCGGACTTCCGTTCCTGGGTTACCAATCCTATATAAAAGGTATATGACTCTGATTACGACTTAGATTTCTTTTACAACAGTGACAGAAATCAAAGTCCGCCGTAACCGAAGTCCTTCCCCTGTTGTATTAAATGCACAATAGAATCTATATAGCTCTTTAATAAGACATGCATTCAAATAGCTAAATATTCGGTCGTCGGTCAGCCGGTCACTCGTGGTGTAGTAGTGGTTCGGGGACCTGCACATTAAGCAAATACTGCGGGTTCGACTCCTTGTCGGGCAACTGTTTTTTGTTTAAATTTTTTTTCTTGTCATTTTCGATAATTATTGTCTTTTGGACTTCGATTTCTAGTCGTAGGTCTGTCGGACTCTGATTTCGAGGAATGTCGGTCTGTGGACTTGTATGTCTAGAACAGCATGTCAGGCGGACTTGCATTCCGAGGAAAGCAGGTCCGGCGGGCTTGCATTCCGAGGAAAGCAGGTCCGGCGGAGTTGCATTCCGAGGAAAGCAGGTCCGGCGGACTTGCATTCCTAGGAAAGCGGGTCCGAGGGAGGACCTGATGTATCGACGCCTGAAAGGGCAAGTGAACGATGTGCCTGGCGAGGATTCCGGAGAGGAATAGAGCCATTTAGTGCGCTCTACCGGAGTTATATGCACTTTACATGGCATTTTACTGAGGGTGATGTTGTCATGACTATATCCCCGCAGGGACCAAATCACGGCCCCATTTTCATCAGGTCGTGCTTGGCGTAAGTTTTCAAATTGCAGCACCGCACTGCGAATGAAAAATATGTGAAGAATACTTCGAGTTATTCTGCATATATTTTTCATTCGCAGATGTATATCAACCCTGAAGTTTTCTTTAATTTTGAGTAGGACTTGGAATCCTAGATTTCTATCGTAACGGAAGTCCGCCTAGGACCACTTTTTCTAAATGTTGGACCTCTATTCCCAAGGAGGAGCAGTCCTAGGACATTGGTTCCTAGGAATCTTGGTCCTGGGACTACAGTTGCTTGTTGTCCAGGACCGCATGACTTAGATTCCTAAGAGTTAGGGTCCATAGCACTTAGAATCCTAGGAGTTAGGGTCCCGCGGACCCTACTTACTAGGACCTGCGTTACTTTCACACCGGGCCATATGGGATTCATGGCTCTTCACGTCCGTCGCATATAGTACAGTAAAGCCTAATTCATACTTCGATACACGACCATCGCCGGCGACCGACGCGCGATCTTGCGTTCGTCGGCGACTCCGTCGTGCGATTTGGTCGGCGTCCGATCGCGAGGCTGTAACTATACACTGTTAGAAATTTCTGTAATATTTTTTACAGAAATTGCCTGCAGCAGAGTTTCAGGAACTTCTGTAAATTGACATATGGTGTGATTTATGTTTTCCTGTATTAGTTGGACTTTAATTGGACTGTCCAGAATGATGCTTTCTGAGAACGTACTATGAAAATATAACTTTGTCAGCCTCCAGTCAAGTCTCTGTTAACATTTATTTGATTTGTATTTATTATCACGAAAGAGATTTACAATGAATTTTAAAGAGGGCCAAGGCCGGAGCATTAGTGGCCCTTTTGAACAAAATTAAACATAGGATGTAAGGCGGTGAATAACAGCGTAGGAATAATATACATGAATAACAAACTAAAGGAAAGTGAAGTCACGTGGTGAAAGAACACAAGCCACGGACAAACAGAATACAGACAGGATAAAACAAAACGATGGCTATAGTGAGGTAAGAACGGTCAACGGTGGACACCCAGAGGAACTGGTAAACACCTATTCAACACTGAGCATCCACCGTCGCCGCACCAAACAAGGCAATAACAAATAAATGACATACAAAACAGAAATACAATGTAGGGTTCGTGGCAGCTACCCCAGAGATAAGAGCGGGAATGCATGGAGAGGGCGGTCAGAGTCGGTGTTGACGTGTTAGAAGGAGATAAAAGAGAATAATCATTATGTAGCATTGGTGAGTATGGTCTTGGCTGTATCAAGAAAAGTAGCAGTTTTAGATATAATAAGCTTATTCATCTGATCTGGGAAGGGAGGGCCGCCATGAATCAAAAGGAAAATACGGTGTATGAGACTGGATGAAGTTAAAACAGTGGTGTCGAGATTCGGGATAGAGTTGACATCATTCGGTAAGTCAAGTCGTTGGACGGCCAAAAGTGGACAACGAAACAGAACGTGAGTAGTGGACTGAGAGCGGAAACCACATTGGCACCGAGGATCTGGCGTATTCGTAAAATTATGCGCATAAAAGTGACTTTTAAAGAGGAGGTCGCACCTCGCCCTATTCAAGGTGATTTCCACACAGCGGGGTAGTTTTAGTTTAGTTGTCGAAAATGTGTATTTAGGACCCCAACATGCAGACGCATTCGGTACTCAGTATTTGAATGAATTTCTGGAAAAAGATGCCTCGACGTTTGCTGGAAGGAAGTCCTATAATTGAATTGACCGATGGACAGCAGAACGTCGCAAAGTGTGTGACATACGGGGTGGTAATATGAAGGCCCTACGCTGACGAAGCCGATTGTCATGTACGGGGTTCCTATAGAGATTAAAGAGGTTAACATTTATTTGAGTCTGTAATTTTACAGATCACGTCCTGAAACTCTGCTGCAGGAATTTTCCGTAAAATCCTCTGTTTTTTCTAACAGTGTATACTTGTGTCATTTCATAAGGTCACTGTCGCTAAAGTACGCTGAACTATAAATCAATTCTGCGAAGTCGGCTGCCATATTTGATCACGCGCCGATGGTCGAAGTATGAACTAAGCCGTTGTGCCTACCTTGTTTCTTTGCAAGGGCAAGTAAAAGAACCCGTTCAAGTGGGGAACATGAGAAGCTTAAGAAGGCCTTCTCCGTACTTCCCAGGGCCAATAATGCTATGGCGTTGGCCCTGATGAAAAAATCAAACAAAACCAGCAGTTCAGTGCTAGAGGGGTTATGATCAAACGGTTATGAAAGAAGAGAATGTGCCCAGGAAAAATTGTCTGCCGAACAAATTTACCTTTTTGTGAAATTGTAATCTCTTGTGAATGGTTGTTTTTATGGCAATGGAACCTTTATCTTTTCACCATCCTCTCGCTCTAGTTACACAGGCGGGAGTCTGGTAGAAAAGCCTACAACTTTCCTTACCGCCAGGTGGCGAGTGTCCAGATCTAAGCATCCGCAACTGGTTGGCCAAAGGCAGATCTGACGTCATCAAACATGGCTGCTCCCATGAAACGCATGATAAACGAACAAGGAACGAAAGAGTCTGAGGGACATTTTACCTTTTTAACACGATTTATCGTGGTTTTCGCTGAGTGATATACAGAAGGCCATCGAACCTGGCCGTTTGAGGTGGATTGCCGGTGAAATAAAGTGGAATTATATTGTATACGGATCAATTTACCGTCTGACCTACCACACACAATGGAAATCCTATTGTACAATGCGGCCTATTCCGTCAATCGATGATCATGGATAGTCGTTCCTACTGTGCTAAAAAGGTAAAATTTCCCTCAGACTTTTTCGTTCATCATGCGTTTCATGGGCGCAGCCATGTTTGATGACGTCAAATCTACCTTTGGCCAATCAGATTCGGATGCTCAGATCTGGACACTCGCCACCTCGCGGTAACGAAAGTTGTAGGCTTTTCTACCAGACTCTCGCCTGTGTAACTAGAGCGAGAGGATGGTGAAGCGAGACTACCTTTATCTGTCATGTAACCAAGTTTGATGATGCAGGCATCCTTCCCAGGGGATATATTTTGCTCTTACAATTGCTCCAGTTGTTTCAAAATTACAACAACGAATCCTCGCACTATGGAGCACCGTGATTGGACAGGGACGGACAAACCTGCGCAATGCTTACAAAACCAGAAGTGGTACCGCGTGCAGATAAATGGAACACGCGGAATGTTCACCGCGTTCCGTTTCCGCGATCCGCTCACCGCGTGTCAGCTAAACGCAGCTTAAAGAATAGACATTTGTTCGCTCCAAGCCATTTCCCTTTATCCATTTATCTGCAAGCGGTGAGGCCTGCGTTCCATTGGAGCGTTTTAGCGCACGAAATTCTGTGCCGAAAAGTCGGTCCATTTTCATTCAGGTGTTTCCATGAACGCGTTTCGGCAAGCGCGAGACAAGCGCGAGAGGACCGACTTCTTTTTCTCGTGAGCGAGAGGCCCGCGCAAGGAAAAAAACAGATCTCGAGTCGACTTTTTTCCACTCGCGCGCTGAATTGAGCCATGTTGAAAGTATGTACGCGGCCACAGATCGTCAGAGAAACACGGCAGCTGCACCAATTCGGCGCCAAAACATCTGTGTCCATTACCAACTTTCGCTACCATCGACAGTGCGCAGGCGCGGCCATGACACTACGGCCATGCCCAGCGTATGTACAGTCAATGTACAGGCGGCTAAGGAAAAACCCTTCCTATGGTCACATAAGTAACTAGTGTTGTTATGAGGCCATTAGAAATCTGAAGAATGCTGAAATACATGATTTTCTAATGCAGTTGGACAAAACGTATGAGGCGGAATTGTTCTATTTCACCTGGTTTGTTAAACTAGAGGTGTTGGTCAATAGAATCCTATTGAAAAGTGTTCTTTTTCAAAACATCCATCCACTTCCATTTTCTGGTTGAAATATGGTCCATTCAATCAAAGGGGCTGCTCACTTTCATTATGTTGCAGTTGTTTGATTTTCATGATAACTTCAGGTATAATATTTTATAATGTGAACTACATAATCATGAAAGAAAAATGTGACATCAGCTTCATTAATTAGGAAAACAAAGAGCATTTTATTTGCAAAATGTCCGAAATCAGCATGAAAACAGTGAAATTATTCCCTAATGTTTGTTGTACTGGGAGAGTAATGGTATTATTTATCATTCATCCAAAAATCATTGCTAAACATATTGGTTTTGCTGAAATATTTGCATAAAATGTGTGATTTCTTCATTTCTGGACCCCTATTTAAGGGGGGGGGGGGAGAACAGAACAGCACATCTATGCCTGTCAGATTTGAATGGAATGCTGTGGTAAAGACTACGGTCAATATCAGTGATCAGTGGTTTGTTGGTGTTGCGTAAGGTCATAAAAGGGAATACTTGGATTTGACGTCCCTTAAAGGCCTACCCACATGTCATGGTTGATTATGCACGTTGTAACTGATATTGATCAAAATCTTTACGACAGCATTCCACTCAAATCTGACAGGCCTAGGAATGAGCAATCTTGAATGCGAGGTAAGTGGAATGCGGATCGCGAAAACGGAACACGGAATAGACATCTGTTGGCTCCAAGCCATTTCCATTCATCCATTTATCTGCACACGGTAAGCGGTTTGCGGAACGCGCATAGGCGGAACGCGGAAAGACGGATCACCTAGTGTAGCGATTTTTCCGTCAGGAATAAAACTCTGCGCACTACGGACACCGTGATTGGTCAGGGACAGACGAAACCGGCGCCATGCTTACAAAAACAGAAGTGATACCGCGTGCAGACATGGAACACGCAGAATGTTTACCACCGTTCCGTATACCGCATTCCGCTTATGGCCTGGTTCATACTTGCTCGCAGACCGTCAAGCGCATGAAACTGATCGCAGGCGTCCAAGGCGTGAATGTGCACACACACTGAAATGGATCATTGTCGGCCTATCCGGACGGAGTATGAACCAGCCCTATCGCGTGTCAGCTAAACGTAGCTTTAGGCCGCGTTTACCAGACATCCCCCTACTAAAAATGTGTCTGAGGTGGATGAAAGGTGTTCAAAGGTGTTTTAGGGTGTTTATTTGGTGTGCCAATGGTGTTCTGTGGTGATTTAGGGGTGTGCTGTGGTGGGACCATGCATGTCCTGTGGAGGAACAAGTGGTGTAAAGGGTGTTCAGGGGTATCCAATGGTGGATGCAATGGACCACCACAGGACACCTGAGACCACCACAGAACACCACTGACTGTACCACCTCATAGATATGGGGCACCACGGGACACCTCAGACCACCATAGAACACCACTGACTGTACCACCACATAGACATGGGGCACCACAGGACACCGCAGACCACCATAGAACACCACTGACTCTACCACCACAGAAATGTTGGGCACCACAGGACACCACTGTACATCCTCAGGAAAGCTTCCTTAGTTGCAAACTGTGTGAAAATTATGAAAGCACTCCAAAATGTTCCCAAATTATATTAAAAACATCTTTTCTCGCAAGTTTAATAACGTTTTAATAAAATATAATCATAAGATATCATAATTCAGAAGGTGAGAATGAAAAAGCCTTGTAAAAAACTTTCTCCATTGATAAAAAATCCTGGACTTGAATATTCTGCTTTGTAAATCTATAAGATTCTGGCCAATATAGACACTAACCATTTCTGATGTTGGTTACAGTTGATATGCAATTTTTAGCGAGAATATGGTGCTAATAATTTTCACTAAAAAACAAACTAATGTTAAAATGTAAAACATACACTTCCAGAGCAGTCTCTTCACCTGTCAAAAACTTTACAAGCCTTCACAACTTCACTGTTTTCAAGCATTTTTATGAGGTACAAGGGGTACTCTCCTTAGTGTCCTCGGAAGGGAAAGAATACTTCCAAAGGGCACATATTCCGTCAATCCTTCGAACACTCCATTAGTCCATATGTCCCACCACAAACGGACACCCTATAATGTCCCACCACACACGGACACCTCACAAGGACACCTCCGAGTCTGTGAGGTGTGACTGTTTCATTTTACTCATTGGGACACCGCTGAGTCACCATTGGGACACCATTGGAAGCACCCAAGAAACACCCTGTCGTCCTGTGTGGTGTTTTCTTGGGTGTCCCTGCAGTGTTCCTGAAGGGTGTTTCTAGGGTGAATTCATGAATATTTTTAGTAGGGCCGGAATGCGGTATACGAGATTCGGAAGCGATATGCTGTATGTGAAAATACATAGCATATACCGCTTCCGCATTCCGCATTCGGTATTCGGGGTGTCCTGTAAACGCAGCTTTAGTCATCGGCTATGTAGACCTATGGCCCGTTGGTGTGCACGTTGTCTACCAACTGTATCGAAATCAGCCTACCTCGTATAGCGCAAGTGCTGCATCCATGATTCTGTCGGTCTTGAAGTGAGTTGAATAAATTAACCAGGGCGTATCGTGGAACAAACGCTATCCCTTTATTGGGCCAGAAAGCGTCGAATCCACTCGAACCAAGTGTTTTTCATCGGTGACCCCAACCCTAACATTTCCAGTATATCCCGACTACAACTGCCATGCTTAGTTCGTCGATTTGTCGATTCGGTTCTTTGGCACGAATGGGTCTCTCCCCCAAGTCCAAACGAAATGATCTGAATGAACGTAAAGCCTGTATGCCGCAGACGCCTGAAGTGAACTGTATATTGCGAGCATGAAAACATAATGGGTGAAATTACTGCACTTAAATATCAAATTCAAGAAAATACTCCAATTTAAAAAAAAGCTATTATTGACATTACCTACCAACGCCCGCTACAGCAATCGGCGGATCTTGTTACATAGTGAGATACGTACAACCATTTCTCTTGCCATGTATCATGTTTTGATTTTAAATTCTGAAATTGGCTTTGTTCATGTGCTGTAGAATAAAATGAAAGAATGCGACTTATCGCACCAGGTGTGAAAGGAATCCAGGTCAGCCTAGAATCAAAGTCCGGTCTTATTGTTCAGCGAGGGATTAGAATATTTGGCTACTGAGACCATGACCGGTCGAATATTACCTTATAATAGCAGGATAATGTTCAGCGGATCAGCATTCCTAGGACACTGATTCCTGTCACACCGGCTTCCTAAACAATACGCAATATTTGGCTTACAATGTATACCACAAAAATCATGCACTCAAGACCCTTTCGTGTGTCGTCAACTGAATGTTGGATTGATAAGGATATCGTGGGTTGTTAAACTTTATATCAAGTAGGACCGGGTAGAAATGGAATGGTCCATGGACCACGTGCTCGCCTGGGTGAATGTACCAGGGCGCGGTTGCACAAAATGACAAATGACAAATGTTAAATCGAAATGTTCCAGGGCAAGCCTTGGTTCCAGGGTAATATGATTACGGTCAAAATATGTTATACAATTTGGTGCCATAGGTCATCTAACATAGGGGGTATGTACCAAGTTTCAGGTCAATAGCCCCAGCGGTTACGAAACGTGCCACCAAATGGCAAAATGCTGGCCTTTGACCTCTGTGACATTGAAAAGTAGGTCAAATCAAAACCCGCTTTATATGTTATGTATCCTCATTAGATACACCTATGAGAGTAGTCATTAGTTCAGGAGTTATTGCACCAAGCCAAGAATTGAATCGGACCGAAACTTGGTTTCATAGGTCATCTGACCTAACAGTATATACATTGTGTGGGCCAAGTTTCAGATCAATAGCCCCTGCGGTTATGAAACGTGCCCTTCTTTACAACAACGACGTAAAACAATGTAGGAGCCACAGTGGTGTAGTGGTTCGGGCCTACTACTAGCGGTCAGAGGGTCCCAGGTTCGAATCCCACTGGGCATGAGACTTTGGGCAAGTCTCTTTGCCTCACTGGCCTCTCTCCAGCCAGGTGTATAAATAGGTACCGGTCGGAAATGCTCCGATTGTAGCGCTGAATAAAGCAGTTCATCTGAGTTCTACTGAAAGGTTTCAGGATAGACTGGGGTTAAAGTGTAAAGTCGGATGACACCTCTACCGTTGTTGATATCAGACTACAAACTCAAACTTTAACTTTTTAACTTTTACGACGGACACCGCGTGACGACTTTAGCTCAAAGGTGAGCTAAAAATGGTATCCAAGAGGCTAGCTCACCTTAAGGCGGGGGGCTACCTATAGCTGAGCTCATTCCCTAGTGGCAATCCACGGAACTGGCCTTTGTGCGACCAGTCATTCACATTCAGATTAAATCCGCTCACCTTGGTATACTGTTTTCGAAAACCAATCTTCAGTGTACGTGCCGACCCTAATTCTTTTGTGTCCACTGCGGGTATTGTTCAGCTCTGTCACTGGTGCTTTGGTCACAAGTGGCCGAACAGAGTTTACCCAAAGGGCGCCAATAGTGCAAATCTACATAACAAAGAA
>NMRB01005108.1:0-25540 GCA_002633025.1 Notospermus geniculatus
ATAATTTCCACCTTGACCGGAATACTCGTGTGTTAACCATTGTGGAGAAGATTGACAGGGAGTCAAAGTATCTGAATGGAAAATCTCATGTTAACCTTGTTGTGAAAGCAAAACACGGCTGCAGTGGTGGGTTGATTGATTGCAAGACTTTATGTCACTGTTGACGCTTTGAGAACCAACATCCAGAGTTGCCAGTTTTCAGTGGTGCTGTGTACTACATCTGTGACTAAACTTTTCAAAAAATACTCCAGAGATACATGTATCTTGGAATCACTTGAGTGTACATTTACGTGTGTATTCTGTGTTTTCTCTTTATTTAGATTCAAAGAAACGCCGAAAGAAAAGAGCCACCAATAATGTGCCGTACTCGCCAAAAGATAAGTCGTTATTACCAGTACAGGTCAAAGTACAAGATGTCAACGACAACCCGCCAAAATTCACAGTCAAGGACTTTAGTGCCGGAGTAACAAGGGATACTCAAGTTTACACTCAAGTCATGAATTTTGGGGTGAGTGTTACCTGTTGTTTATCAGAGTTAGCACTGAGGTCTGAGATACTAGAGCAGTTTTGATAGTAAAGTATGATTCACCCTAACTTCAACATGGGCAAAGTGCCAGGCCTATGCATCAGACACCACAAGTGAACACAATGATTAAACCACAAACCACAGTACCGGTATTTACCAGTTAGATAACTGCGGCATGGATTATTTACCACTGATCTGTGCACATTTCCAAGCTCGGCACTTTGCCCATGTTGAAGTTAGGGTGAATCATACTTTACAGGAATATCTGTTGTGCGAAAGTTTAGAGTTTTGAAAGAAGTTATCTTTATCAGAATTACACTGTTACATGTATATTTCTCGGTAGCTTTTGTTAAAAATCAAATCAAGTTATCTTGTTATGTTTTCAGCCGTATGTGGTCGACAAAGACATTGGACCCAATGCAAAAGCAGAGTTCTTCATCGATGGTACAATAAGTATTACACCCAATGAGCTGAAGCAGCAAGTTAACGCAAGGATACAAAACTATCAAGTCTTTATCTTAAATAAAACAAGTGGTGAACTAAAAACCAACATGTTCTTTCAAGACAACATGCAGGGTTACTTTCACTTCAAAGTCATAGCTAGGGATAAAGCTGGGCATTCGGATACAGCGAAGGTTTTGGTGAGTTGTTCGTCAAAATTGGCAACTTTTGCTTCTTTTACAGATTCCTTTGACTAAGGCTGCGTTTACACTGTGAAGCGGCGAGGCGAAGACCGGCGGAGACAAGCGAATTCTTGCCAACACTGCCCTTATCAGGGATTCCACATGCATCCTGTAGAATTTCGCGCGACCAGATATAAAATTTAGATCTTGTCACACGATCGCCAGCACTGACCACTTTCAATTTGCAGACGCCAATGCTTCCAGAATACATGTATTTAAATATTGTATTTTCCGCACATTGCCGGGCTAAATTTGCTTTGCCATTTCACTTGCAGTGTACATGCAGCCTTAGGTGCTGTTGAGCAAAATCTCTTGCACCAGATATCAATCTGTATCTGCAATTTACTTTATCTTAGTCATTTGTACCCTCCCTGGGCTGTATTCAGAAATTCGTCAAATGCATGGTGGAACTGTGTGCATAAAGTTACACGCGTCTAAGTCTTAAGCGCGTGATGATCACCCTTTTTGAATACGCCCCACCCCCCATGTCTGTGAACTGCCTTTCCTAGATTAGGATTGTTGGACTTCATGTCATGTAGTGGATCCAAACTGGGCATCAAATTCAACCCACTGTACTTTTAGCTTCACGGTCAGCAGTGGAGGATTCGATGGAATATGGAACTCTAATATCTGAGTCAGACTACATAATTTTTCTCGCAATGCCTTACTGTCTCTGCCCTATCTTCAGATCTATATGATGAATGCAAATCAACGTCTGAAGGGCGTTTTCCGTGCCAACACTGCGACAGTCGGGAAAATGAAGGATGAATTTGCTAAGTATGAGTCCATGATTGAGCCTCTTCCTTCACATGCTTTGGTTTCCATTTAATGTTCTTGTTGACAAGTGTTTTTGAATCTTCTTCGTAACATTTGGTAAAGAATTAATAAGGGAATTAGATATTGTTCAAGACGATGAAGTTTGAGGTCCATGGTATTATGTCAAATCTGGAATCAATCTTTCACGTTGATGCTGATACAGTTGTTCTTGTTTTACAACAGACATTCTGTAGACCGGAAACCTACCAGGCACTATGAATTAAATGAAATAATAATGCAGATGATTCCGAAGCCCATCACGAATTTCAGTCATTTTGCTTCATTTCAGGTTCCTATCTGGTATAATCAAAGCTCGCATCAACGTCGGCATGATCACTACTCATAAAGATGGCGATGGAAAACCCAATGATAAATTGTGAGTTTCAGTCTGTGTTATTGAATGGTTTTTCAGTGGGACCATTTGTAGGATTTAGAAGCACCCTTGAATCTTAGTGTATCTCGTGTCATCGTGTGCCTATAGCCACTGTTGCAAATTCTGACAGAAAGTCCTTGCACATGAAGTATCGGTACCGGTATATCACTGCTAATATTGTTTTCACTGCCCTCCATCCATCTGTTGGTCTTTTTGCACTTTTCCTGTTTAAATTTCATCTTCAAATTTTGAACCTTTTTTTGCAGGACTGATCTGTATTTCCATGCAGTAAATACTACAACAGATGAAATCATGCCAGCCAGAAAAGTGCTAGAGTAAGTAACTAGAGTAAGATTGCTGATTATAAAGCTTCACCCAGTATGAAGTGATTGGGCTCTGAGATTTCATCTACCGGTAGTAATGAGAGTGTCTGTCAGTTCATGTTACTCCTGCCAAGTAAATTGATGGCAGTAGTCCTGAAGGCCAATATGTACATGTAGGGGTTAATTTCACAGTTTTCTGGGTATTACAGCTTGAAAAATTTTCCACCTCTTCATGTCAATTTCCTTTTTTCAGTTTAATTGATCAGAACTATGAAGATCTAGTGAAGTTCTTCAACAGGTACAATGTCATTGAAATCGTGGTAAGTTCCAAAATGAAGTCTGTTGTTTGATTAAGTCAGATAGATGCCAAAATCCTGGATCTGCCCCTGATATCTGACAGTCAGATATCAGGGGCAGAGCCAGGATTTTGGAAAAGAGGGGGCGCCCTGTGCTAGGAACATTGAAATTTGCGCCAAATTCCAGAATTTCACGGTCGATTTTACAGATTTTTTGGCTAAAAGGGGAGGTGCGCAACCGGGGCGCCTCCTTTGGATCCGCGCCTGAATATTTGTCAAGCGTGGCTGGGATTTTCCTTGATCATTTCTGAAACATGTTGACTCCAGATTTCAGTCTAAATATCTGACTTACATGTAGCTCGTGATAAAAGGAATGTTTTAGCACACTACAAGAACTTCTTGATTGGTGTATGGCCCTGTTGTCTTTTCCAGCTTGCTGTGCCTCCGGTCAAGGAGAAGAACATTGTAAAGGATTTGACGTTGGCCCTATGGTTGGTGCCGATCATATTGGCCGTCTTGCTTATATTGATATTGGTGATATGCTTACTAGGTCGACGAAGGTAAGTACATGTACCAATTTTTCAGTTGTAGGAAACAGTTTTCCAGCAGTTGAAATAAGTCTTACATCATAGAGAGATGGTGAATAAAAAATGAAATGTTTTGAATTGAAAGATACTCACTTTTTCACTTGGATTTCTTCTGCATGTATATCTGCTAGAACTACTACCGGTATATTATACAATGTACTCCAGTCAGTATATCTCATTGCAGTGAAGTACTGGCTGATGAGGCTGGTTAGGGATTTACAAATAAATGCATTGAATTGTGTCTTTGCAGATATAAACGCAAGCTACGAGCTGCAACAGCCATGGCTTTTGGTGAGTACTGTTTATCACATTCTAGCTTGAAAGCTCAACAGGTACACTTAACCAAAGGGTAATAGGAACAGTCAGCCGCGCATATTGCTAACAGATGGCAGCACAGTCTTAGCGGACCAAATGTACAGGAAATCTATTATGATCGCTGCTCGATCGATAATGACTGGGTCCGCTAGATGAATTGAATTGGGCTCTAGTGACACCTAGTGGTCAACTCGCTGACAGCTCCTATTGGTGGCTGCCCCTGCGATGAAGCTCATGTCCATTTCCATTTACTGAAATATGCTGCAGTTTTATTAGCAAGCTGTTGAACTGTCCGATGAGAATGACTGATTTGGGGTTTTGATATCTTTTGTTCCCCGACATATCCTCATAATTCTGGCTCTACCCCAGTCAATTTCTTTTCAATCTTAATCATCAGTTCTTTTGAGTTAGGAAGCTTGGACAATATCACTTGGATTCAGTTTTCTGCGTTTCTGCATTTTATTGAGCATTGGCAGGTTTGAACACTGGGTCATATTTTAGAACGTTCCTTAACGTTAAGGTCGACCCTAAGTCTATTGTAAAACCATCGAGAACAATAGATTGAAGGTGGACCTTAATGTTAATCTAAAATACGGCCCTTTGTATCCTGTTATAATATCTTCCATGTCTGCCTCCTTTTGTATGAAGATGGTCCAGGCAGACGTCAACCATACAACCCACCAAAGGACCACATCCCTGACGACAAGTCCAATCTCCAGTATTCACCAAAACATCATCCGGATGAGCGAGATGATGAATACCCAACACTCAGTACCCACATAGACTATCCAACGCTTCAAAATGGCTACCCTGGTAACCGCAATAGTTTTGCTGGGGTGAAGAATGGCTATCCTGGCGACCGCAACAGTATGGCCGAACTAAAAAATAGTCACCCTGGTAACCGTAACAGTTACCCTGGCTACCGGTCTAGTTACCGTGACGACAGGAATGAATATCCTCCTGATTACAAGTCGACGTATCAAGAAAACGATCTCAATCGTTATGTGCGGGAAACGAGAGGCAGCAAAGTATCAAGTCGGCCAAGCAGTTACCATAGTGATATGGGAGAGTATTCAATGGGAACATTACGAAGCCACCATAGTGGCCACAACCACCACAGCAACCATTCCTATCCGTCTAATAATGCCAATAGACAGAGTCCTCGTGATGATACGTTCAATGACGAAATGAGCCATTCAACTGGGGAATATCCCTATCGCTATTCCCCTGATGTCTCGGCCCCCTACCGACGACCGCATACCAACTACGGTTACGATGGTAAACTCATCATGTCTCTGCATGCCTGTGTAGCTGTGGATAACAGATGTTGTGATTCATGTACATGTATACTCTCAGGAACTTCGGATCTCTATCGGATATCGTGTCGTAGTTCTCATGATTCCATTTTTAGGATCTGTTGTGTTCTCATTGCACTCAATGAGTCTGAATGACTACTTCTTCCATCTTGATCTTCACCACGATATGAACTACAGAGAGCTCGGTCCAGCCATATCTATAACTGCGTAGTTCTCATTAGATAAAGTACAAGGATAGACGCATGTTGTAAACCTGTCCATTCTCGGAACTCTTTTACCATGTTGTAAACTGTTGTTTTGTTCAACACCCTGTTGCTATTGTCAGTCTGTCTTACACCCGTGGTCCCTCAGGAATTCCACTTCTGTCCTCACAGTGACACAGGAACCATTTAATCAGTGCTGACCTTCTGCTGAGTCGTCCAAAGTCGTGAATTTGACGGTCATGTAGGATAAATAAATAGATGTAGTATCATAAAAGCATGGTTGTTTTGTTTCAGGTGTAGGGGTGTATGGTCATAGATGTTGTCTTGTTCTGCTCATCATTTCCCCTTTCAGAATTAGGTGCATTTTGTAATGAGTTGAATTCTCCAAACTGTAACTAGACTGCATAAGGGCCTGTGGGCCTTAAAATGTTGAAAGAAATGTGACGAATTTGGTTTATGAAACTTCGGCGATGAGTGATTGAGATGGGGTACCATAATCAAGATGTTCTATGGAAACAATGCTGTCATTAAAGAGGCTTATGCCCCCATCACACTGAGCTAGTTCTCAGTACATTCTTGAAAATGTTGCTGAATGGTCTCAAACTGTGCGCAAACGGAGTGGACATAGTGGCAACTTTTTACAATCTTTTTATGAACTTCATGGACGGGAAGGGTGCTGTAGAACTTCGAGGCATTATTTGGCCAACGTTACATGTTCTAGCCCATTTTACGACTTTTTTAGGACAGGGCAGGACATTTTGAGAACTACTTCAGTGTGACAGTACCTTTAGAGAGGTCCTCCTTTCTAACACTTAGCAGGTTACCATGTTGATCCATTGCTATTTCATGTAATAATGTGGAAATTTAGTTTTCATTGTCAGTGAATTTTTGAATTTGTTTTCTTCCAGGATCCAAAGAACCTGGTCTTAATCGCCTCGAAATGCCTGGGACAAATCTTCACACATATGAGGGGTAAGTGTAAGAACATGTTGTTGCTGAACCATATCCCAGTAATGGTTAAGGTCATTGAGAAACTAGCATGGGCGTCATAAGTCGCTTTTCTCTGACAAGAGTGAGTCAGGTAGCACCGTGCGATTCTGTGACTTGCACGTGCTGATTATCTTCCAACTGAAACTTCCCTCCCAGATTACCGGTATTCGTTATGATGGGGTTGATTTGCGGAGCACTCTTTTCCCAGCCTTGCACTGAAAGGGCAACTTGGGAGTACCACACCTTTTTAGATCCACAGGAGAAATGATTATGCATTTGTTTCACTTCATTTCTCATAGTTTCTTTAAAGAAAGGGGCATAGAAACTTATTTTTTATTTGCATATACATGTGTATTTTTGTTTGGGTAGTAGCATGTCAAACCTTTTCCAGACCAATATCAGCTCATTTATTTATCTGTTTAGGCACCGCAGACGAAATCAAGTCGTGGCCTTTGAGCCTTTTGTTTACTTCAGCTGTGGTGAGAATGCAATCCCAGTTGCTGCAAAACAGTGGTTCAAGAAGTGGGTTCCAAATTCAGAAATAATCTCGCCCTGACCTCTCCTCTTAGTAGGAAACTCATCTTGTGATGGTATTCACTTCAAATGTTTTGAATGAAGCATTTTTTTGCCTGCAGAATTTTCTGGAGTCTGAACAGTTTTTTATGGACCGTAATCAGACCGAATCCACCTGCCAAATGGTATTTGCAGTCGCTTCCCCTTATTCAGTCCAATCGAAGAACTTCATTGAAATCTGAGTACCATCTAGGTTGAGTTATTTAGCGGTTTTAATCACTCAGGTGGCTGAAGTAATATCTGATATGAAAGTTGATGATTATTCGGTTTGATATTTGGTCAATAGGGAAACTTATCCCTGGCTGTTGGAGGGTTTGTCCCTTGCATCCTTTTCCCAAGTCCTGACCCAGACTGATATCCTTATTTTCTTCATGGTGAATGCTTTCTTTTCAACGACTAGCATTACTCTTTGAACCAATGGGGAAAGTCATTTGCGGTTCAGGTGATAATTTCCAGGGCATGTTTATGTTTTTATTGACATTATTTTACCATTGAGAAGAAGTAAAACATTTAGGTTCGTGGCAAAGATACCGTGAATATATCGCGTGAACTGGTGAGATGTCTTCCCAGAGTGTTGTCAACTGGTATAGAATTTCTGAATTTGGAATCCAGGGCCCATATTCATAAAACTACCAGTACATTAGTCTAAGTATGACACTTATCCTTTGTTCAACACAAAAGATAAGTATCACACTTTGACTTAAGTATGTTTATGAATATGGACCCAGGAGAGAACTAGGCCTACTCAGAGTGGAACCATGTTCAGCAAATCTATAGTCGTGCAAAGATTATTCATCCATTCAAATGGTATTTGCAGTTGTTTCACCTTATTCAGTTGTAAAATGAGGAGAATAAGCATCACATTAGCTCCATGTACCTTCAGGTAATCGCAACAAAATTTTTCGCTGAGTTTATCTCTGCCCTCTCAGCTACAACTAACACACTCAGTGTCATGATCAGGTTTTGATGAGATCGAGATGGATAATAAGGCAGTATTGAGTGAAGGATCATACGTTTTGTCATATGATGTCAACCCTTCCAGTTTTTTGGATGATTTCCACCCATGGGTCTGGGAGTCTCACAAAGCAGCTTGCTATGTGCCGCCTGTCCCTTCTAGCCATCATATTCTCTGTGACTGCTCAGGAAAATGCTTGCTTGTAAATTGACTCAGAAAACTCACCAAAAAATACGCGCACACGCGAGCTATCTGCTGAGCAAACGGTCTCGACTGACTTTTTGCTCAGCAGATAGCTCCAGTGTGCGGCAGGCTTTACATTGGCCAAAACTCATTTCATCCTGGGCAATTATGCTGATAACTTATGGTTGCATCTTTTTGGGGCCATTACAATGTTGCTGTTTTGGACGACCTGGCCCTGTGTGACACTCATATTCTAAACTTATCATGAAAACTTCTTAAATTCTGTTCCAGGGTTAGGCGCCAGTAAGTGGTAGTTTATGCAGATTTGACTATAACGTTCATTCAAATCTTTAAAGGCAAACATCATGAAAATGTTAACATGATAGAAAGCTGAAACGGGAATGATGAACAAGTCTATTTTCTTTTGGTTGTGGGAAGGCTTTTCACCAACTGCTTTCCTCAGCTATGAAGTGTAAAATTCAAATAATGCAGATCTTGCCAAAAGAAACTTCAAGCAGCTGATGAGACACACTGACCAAGCTTATCCCTTTTTGTATCCGCAGCATCTTGTCCTATTGGTGAAGGTTATACTTTGATTAATCCTTATTTTCTTCTGTTTAGTCTCCTTTCCTTTACAGATTAGACAGTAATAATGAATTAGATGCCTTTAATCAAAGCAATATGAAAAAAGAAGGAAATTTGTTTTGATTGGCATGATTGTAGTGTTTCAATTAGGCTTTTATTTTTGCTTTGATATTCAGTCATTCCGTTTTACACTTTAGTAAGCACCCTCACATCTTGTCCTATTGGTGAAGGTTATACTTTGATTAATCCTTATTTTCTTCTGTTAAGTCTCCTTTCCTTTACAGATTAGACAGTAATAATGAATTAGATGCCTTTAATCAAAGCAATATGAAAAAAGAAGGAAATTAGTTTTGATTGGCATGATTGTAGTGTTTCAATTAGGCTTTTATTTTTGCTTTGATATTCAGTCATTCCGTTTTACACTTTAGTAAGCACCCTCCTCTGGACCGTGCAACTAGATTCTAGGGTAAATTTTGGTTATCTCTGCATGTCGTTTATAACCATGTTAAAAGAACAGTCAGCAAAGATGAATGAGCAAGCTTGTGAATTTTCAGCATGCAGCTAACGATTCCAGCATATTCAGAAGCTGTTTTTCTGCACTGCATGAGAGTATTGTAACTATTTGTCGTACCCAGCTGTACTGTATAAATGCTATTACATTCCTAGATCCAACTTGTCAAATGTTGGAATCTATCGCTTCTTTATTAGAGGCATACTCTGTGGATTGATTAAAGAGCTGTATGTTGTCTGATGTTACAAATTGAATGTTTAGCCAAACCACGGCCAATATTTCCCGGCAATATCTGCTGCTGCAGAGTAGGAGGAACCGTCTGCTCGGCAGTAATCCTGCAGCACCCGGATAGCCTAGTGATTATCCTATCACGTCCACTTAGCAAGTGGCAGGTCCTGGGTCTGAAGCCAGCCTGGGCCATATGGGATGAACCATCCCCAGGTCTTCACACCTGTTGCATCGGACAGTGTAAGCCCTGCTGCCTGTCTCTGCCGCCTTTACACCTGAGGCGCTCTGACAGTCTCGACATTGGAGTATCGTGGGTGTGTAGGCGGCAAAGAAGGGACCGAAACCAGTCTATGGGTATATATCGAGTCCATGCAGTCACTTTTCTTTCATCTAACTATCAGTGTAGAAATACATCATGGTGTTGTGGGTTGCTGTAGTAATCTCATATCAGTTGTCTCTCTGGTCACATCCTACTATTTTACTGTGTACTATAAGCAAGTGAGTTGTTTTGATCTTGGAGGTACAGTCTTTCTTTATACCTCCATATTTTGATCTATTGGGCTAAAGTTCTATCTCAGAGAAATTCGCCGTCCTTTCGGTCCATCTTATTGACATTGACATTCACAATCCAAAAATAAGTCCGGATGCTAGAGGGAGAGAGAGAGAGACGTAACCTGAATATCCACTGGACAGTTGTACTGATTTGGGGGGTATCTTGATATTGAGTTATGGTGGAAGACAGAGCCATACCGGTATTTCATAATTTCCTTGATCTGATATATCACTCAGGGCTGCCAGCCAGAGCAGTTTCAAAAATCAATTGATATTATCTTTCATATTTTGCATGTTGTGGTTTTCTTGCAGGTCGAATCCAATCTGGATGGAGACCTATCAGAATCATTGGGCGAAAGAAGATGACCAAGACAGGTGAGTGTCCTTTGAGAAGGAATAGATGTGAAAAATCTGTTTTTAACATCCTCAGTTTCTTTATCTGTCTTTTTCTGTACTGTTTCTATCAGAAGAGATGAAACAAAATGTCCTCATGATGAACTTGCTCTGGCTTCTCAGTTTGTGGGAAATCTTTGTGTGCCATCTTTGACTAAATTGTGCTTTTGTCTATGTGATAATAAGTGTTGTTTTGCAGTTTGTCACTTATGATTCAAATTCAATTTGTGCATGCTCATTGGCGCAATTTTTTTCTGAGAGCTGCTCTCTGTAATTGATTGAGTCATTGTTGAGGGCATTTCAAAATCTTGCTTACAATGAGGAACCCGCGTGCCGTTTATCCCGACAGGTCGGCGCAGCGATCGATGAGACCGAACCGACGTCATTGACGTCATTTTATGTGCTGACAAATGACTGGAAATCACGTTGAAAAAAGAAACTTCGGTCTCATCGATCGCAGCGCCACGTCGTGACGTTAGTTCGTCCGGTTCCTCATTATTCCCTTCACTTGTGATATCTTTCACCTTGTTCTGGTAATCTTTAATTCTCGGAATTGAAATATACCTTATCTGTCCCTTCTTCTCGTTCACAAACAAATGGCTTGTTTTCAGCAGCCACAGAAGCAGACGGCGGAGACTACAACATGTTGTTGGGTGAGACAGCTAAAAAATAGCTACATTTTGAGTTGTGTTAAATGTTGAAGTGTTACATTTCAAAATATTGTGTTCTGTTCTTCCACTTTACAGTTTTGATCTGTTCGTCTGGATGTGAATGGGTTGAAGGAGTTCACCAAGGTGACAGGCCTGGCAATTTTTTCTGCTCTCTGGAAAATGATAGGCTACATTACCCATGATTGGCTGCCGTGACTCTAGTTGAAAGTCTGTGTTGACACTCTACATCAGTGCATGTGTATGGTGGCTGTCTTTTGATAAGCGTCACTTATCTTCACTGAAGTCAAAATGAGACTTTGGTGTGTAATTTGGTCAAAATCTTGCAGTGAATTGATACTTGGGATAAATGCCGGCCTTCCACGTGAAAGAAAACTTGCGACAGTTCTGGGAAAACTGTCGCAATAAACCTAGCAGTGGGTCTTCCACGTGAAAGAAAAAAATGTCGAAAGTCTCTGTCTGCAAGCTCTTGTAACTGTCGAGGAAGTTACTGTCGCAAGTTTCTGTCATGTGGCTCTTCCACCTGAAACAAAATTTGCCTGTGTGTCCATTGTCGACGACTGCCGCGTATTGTTCAAAAAGTTTCCAGACATTTCTGGCGGGGAATAGAACGTGCTATTCAAAGCAATAACTGTTGGACATTAAAAAAACTGGCTGACATAGTCTCTTTAGGCCTCTTCCACGCTACAGAAATTGACCATGCAACAGAGTGTCTGACATATTTCCAAGAGTGTCGACGGTCTACTTGGAGAGCACTTTCCATGTGCAAGTTGCTGACGGACTGGAAAATTGCGACAGAAAACTTTCATGTGGAAGGCCGGCAATCGTCTCACTATCTGGTTAGAAAAACTGCCACGGACCACATGACTGAAGTAGAGTGCCCACCAGACCTAGATAGTAGATGCAGAAGACTAGGCCTACTTCTGCTGGGTGGTAGGATGCAGGTTAGCTTTGTGCCTCGACTGTCACGTAACTTTCCATGCGTAATGATTGTATTTATCAGGTTCAAGTGATGTCAGAAATTGACAATTGGGTTCAGAGCTGTTCATTTCATATCAGGCTCAGGCCAACTGCGTGGAGACTCGTCTTAGGCTTCTTTCTTTCACCTCTCCTGATTCCAGCTCAAAGGAACTTAGCACTGATGTTGTCAAGGATCGTCACAACATAGGATCTCGTCAGATCCGTGTGACCTGTTCATTCAGAGATCAGTATTCAGTGGCCACCCTGAAAAACGACATGCATCCATTAATCATCCAGGACCAACACACTCAAGAACATCATTATGCAGAAATTTATCATCCTACTATGAATGACTCTGATGCTAGTGATGTCTGGGATAGGTGAGATTGGCATATCTGCTAGCAAATTGGCCAATATTTCAATTCTCTTGCTGGTTATTGCAATTTTCTGGCAATCTCAAAATGCAGTACTGCCATCTGCAGATTGACTGTTGCACTAAAATAATCATTTTGGTTGAAATCAGTGTGGACAGTGAGGAGTTAGTGGCTAAAATATCCTCTTGACAGTTCCTTTATCAAGGAGAATTGCTTCATCTTATCCATTGCAAAATTTTTCCAAAAATATGTCCTTGTCTTTCATAGCATATTCTTCTCAACCTTCTGTCCTTCAGTCTCCGAAGATGTTCTCTTGCTGATATAACTATCTCAAATACCCAAACTTCTCCAAAATGTACCTCTAGCGATTTCCGTAAAAGGTGAGATGACAATAGCGATGTGCCGTTTCATGAATGTTCAGATGTCACGTCCGTGACACAACTAATTAGCAAACAGTGCACTAATTATGAATCACAATGAACTTACCGGTAATTCATACCAGGGGCATAGAAGGACAAGAACCTGACATGATGCAGCGTATTACATCTTTCTGTGGTTCCAAAATTTGCAGAAACAGCACTGAATAAGTGAAAGAATGTCACATCCGAGACAGTGGAATTGCCCTTCTTCAACAACTTCGCCTGTTCCTTCTATCCTTTTCTATCTTTTCCTGTCTAACTCTTCTCTCTTTCCAATCATGTTCCCAGGCGAGCACGTTGTTCCTTAGTAGACATTTGCTATGAGCCGTTGCTTAGGTAAGCTTTCACACTGAACTTTCTCGCTTGAACTTGATTTCACAGTCAGTCAGATGATCGTTACTTCTTGATTGGTCTCCATTCAAATTCTGTGCAAGAGGTGGCATGCCTGTTGATGTCAGTCAGGGACAGAGAATCGTTTGTAGCTGATGCATCCACATTGTCGCCGGTTTATTGTTTGATGTACATGTACCTGACATGGTACATGTGTGCCAGCACTCTTTCAAGACAGCCGTTAAAGGCCCTGTGGTATTCAGGCTTGTCCATGTTCTTTGGCATTCTTAGTTATCTCTGTAGGCCTACACTGGTATAAAATCAGAAGGTTACCAAAGCATATTGAACTCCATATATCAGACGTAAGTGAAAAAGTGAAGGATTGAAGAAAAAAAAAATTAATCCAAAACTTCAGCCCCCGGAGAGATTTGAACTCTCGACCCCTGGTTTACAAGACCAGTGCTCTAACCCCTGAGCTACGGAGGCATTGTTGAAGTTGGAGACATTTACATTGACCTCCATTGCCAACGTGTGATCAGTCAATATTTCCTATTGTGACAATCAATGAGTAGTACCGGTATTATAACTCCCATTCATAAACCTGCATGTCCACATGTAGGTGGTCTTTGTCAATATAGGCCCACATTGTTGAAAGTGTCCCTTAAACAATAGGGAAACAATAGAAATGGTATTGTTCAAGGGACACTTTCTCTGGCCCACCATGTAATATAAATTAGGAAGGTTATCAAAGCATATTGAACTCCATGTGTCAAAAGTACATACCGGTAAATAGAAATGGGTTTCTAAGGTAAAAGACATCGCTTCCTACCCGGATTCGAACCCACGGACCCTCGCATTAGGGATCAGTCGCCAGCACTAAGAGGCAGCACGCCTTAACCATAGGCCAAATCCCCATCTTCAAAAAAGATGGTTCAGTGACCTATGTTAAACGAGGCGTCCATCAGTAGGCTACCCTGCGAGTAGTCCAAACTATCTCTGAACCCCAACAGTTTTATGTTATGCAAGGGGTCACATATAGAGGAGATACAATCAAAGAACATCAAATGTAAGTGAAAAGTAAAGGGTTTTGGTAAAAAGTAAAGGATTGAAGAAAAAAAAATTAATACAAAACTTTAGCCCCCGGAGAGATTTGAACTCTCGACCCCTGGTTTACAAGACCAGTGCTCTAACCCCTGAGCTACGGAGGCATTGCTGACACTGGAGACATTTACATTGACCTCCATTGCCAACGTGTGATCAGTCAATATTTCCTATTGTGACAGTCAATGAGTTGTATTATAACTTCCATTCATATAGCCTGCCTGTCCACGTGTAGGTGGCCTTTGTCAATATAGGCCTACATTGTTGATCGTGGGATTAGTGCAATGTGGCATGGTGCCCCACTTACTTAGAGGGGCAGATATTAGTTTGTCCTGAAGGTTTCACGTCCCACAAGTTCCAGGATCAACAAGCCAGAAGGGGCTGTTTCGATAGGATTAAATTGTGCTCTGCATTACCAGTCTCGACATCGGTATTTGTGGGATAATTCTTTTTTCCATTGAAACATTGCAGGCAACTTGCATCTTTCCCAAATTGTCCAACCACATATATGAGTAGTATTCGTAGGTGAGCTTAGAAATTTAGTCTTGGCCAGGGAATTAGAATCGTCAGATGGATATGCTTAGTGATGGTATGCCGGTTGGTTTAGGGTCTGCATGTCCTCTCGGTTAATTATAGGTCATGGTACAAAGGGTTATCAGGGTTCCGTGATGGGTCGGTGATTCGTACCTTGGAGGAATTATATTGACTCCAAGTTCGTACTTAGGGAGATATCCTATTCTGGAATGATGACCTTAGGTATAATCAGTGATAATGTCAGAGATGGGAATTGAAGCACAAGGGAATTCTCCAGTCCAGTTCATCCAGCAGCGCCTCCAATCTCACATCACTGGTATGCTTGTTTATTGCATGACATGGTCATCGGGTTTTGGAGATGGGAGATTATCATTTGACCAGGATCATTCTTCTTGATATTATTAAGAAATAATCCTTGTCCTCCAGGGCCTTGCATCTAAAGCATCCCTATGCAGGGCCTATGTGACCATCTATCATCCACTTCTGTCTTGTCGCAGGCACATGCATACTCAGTCTGAGAGATTTGCATGAGAGATACCGGTAATGAAAGAAATGTTCAATAATGATCGCCAAAGGCATCACTGACCACCAACCGTGTTGACTTTGCCTTACTGATCATGTGAAGCACGAAAAGACGTGCAGTTCCTACCGGTAATTGTCCAAAACTAGAGAGATGCAATTGCCAACTGTACCGGTAATTTTAGTAAACGTCTTTTTTTAGTGAATGACCCCCATCGCCTTTTCCTCCCTTTCAGAACAAAGCTCCACGACAGGTGAGATGGACACACCTTTACATCTATGCTAATTTTACCCTTTGCTAACAGCACTGTAGGGAGGCACCTACTCCGACGTCAGAATGACCAAGCAGGGAAATACTGGCCCCCCTGTGGTTCTGTCTTGTCCCTTATGTCAGGGGAACTTGCGTGGCCTTAAACACAGCTAACCGAAGACATTTCACAGGCTGATCAACTGAATAATTGAGTGTAGTCAGGAGAGGGAAATTTTAACTCACGGATGAAAATTACATGTAATATTGCAATAGCAGAAAAAATTGAGGTTTGCTTCCATATACATGTATCTGAATTCAGTGTTGCGTGACCCAAACTAAGTACCGGTAATAGTTTTGCAATCACTGAAACAAATATTGCTTCTGATATTGTACATATAACATTGTAACTACCATACTTCACAAACTGAAGTTTTAATTTACATGATGCTAGGTTTTGACTCAAAAGCTTGCTTTGACCTTAGATACACACTAAGATCAGGTGCGGATCCAAGGGGGGTGCACCCCCCCCCCTTTTGCCAACATATCTGTAAAATTGATCCGTGAAATTCTGGAACTTTGCGCAAATTTCAATGTTCCCAGCACAGGGCGCCCCCTCTTTCCTAAATCCTGGATCCGTCCCTGAAGATTCTCCCACCTCCGCTGTGTGCATGTCCTATTTCTCAGATTTCTTCTCATCCACACCATGCATGTTGGTTGCATGAAAGATTATCTTCAGTCATGGATCTGAGATTTGACAATTCCAGTTGGACTGTCATTTATATTACCTTGTGTGGTTTTCTGTGTTACCTAAAACTTCATTGCCTGTTAGTGAGAGTACTCATAGAATTCCTATGAATATGCCAGTTAAAATTCCAATGATGATCTGGGCCGACTGCACAGAAAGTCCGATAGTGCTACCGTCGCCTATCGCCAGTTTGTTATAACGCATTTTCCCATTAACTAAACTGCCAGTGGGCACCGAAAGCACTATCGGACTTTCTATGCGGTCGGCCCTGGTGGATGGTGAGGTGTGCCACAGTTAGTGTGAGATTTTCACATCTTTAGACATATTACTAGTACTTTACACCCGGAAGTAAAGGAAAGAATATAACTTTCAATGCTGCTGCATTCGTTAACTCTTTGACCTGGTGGAGGCTTCTTTGCAGGCATATTGTTTGACCACATAGCATTCTTGATGCTCAGACCGGCAGGGACCCACGGGGGGGGGGCACACCCGGTGCAGGCCCCCCTTTCAGCCAACAAATCTGTAAAATCGGTCGTGAAATTCTGAAATTTGGAGCAAATCATTGAAATTCACAGCAGATTTCAATGTTTCTAGCACAGTGCGCCCCCTTTTTCTGAAATCGTGGGTCCGCCCCTGCAGACATTCTGGTGTTGCGAAAGACTGAAACATGCATAAACACAGTACCAGTTCAAGCAAACATGGAATTCTTTTTAAAACTGGAGGCAACATGGACGTTTGTCCATCTAAGTCAATGGCTACATTTATCGTTGACTCAACTATTTCCTTTCATCATTTCAGCAAAAATTCCCTGGATGATAATGTGATTGAGCCGGCAGCAACAAAGACGTACGACGAACAGGAAATCACTATTGATATGTTCAACGACGAATACGATTCGTACAACAAGGTCCCTGAAAATCGGCGTGACGGCGATGCCGTCTTAGCTGCTGCAATCAAAGAACACGAACAAGCAAAAAATCTAAAGAACAATGATCTGAATCAAGATTATACCAAACCGGATATGAACAGTAAAAGTCCTGTGGTGAATGGATACACCAATTTTGCGTTCACACCAGATTCAACACCCAACAGCAATATCTCTGGCTTGGAGACTACGGATATCTAACGGTGCTGTCGTTCTTGCTAGTCGTCTTTATGCAGTGAAACGGACACTCATCAGTTTTTTTTTTGGGGGGGGGGGNCACACTGCCATTTTGGTTTGTTGACCAAGGTGTATTTGAAAAAGTTTGAATATAATATGCCAGAATATTTTCATCACAAACAATGGTCTAGGTCCTTTGTCACTAATGTCAGATCATAATTATTAGTACTTAAAAGAGTAAGCACACAATCATATAATTTCAGTTGCTCATATTACCAGAAATAGAGAAATATCGAACTCTGATATCCAAGCATAATTCTAATGGTTAATGCACTTGCTGCTTGGATGCAATTCTGTGCAGTGCAAGTGCATCCAGAACCAATGGCAGCAATTTTATGAACTGATAGTTGACTGTTGAAGGTCAGAGGTCAAGGATATGGTCATAAAAAGTGCTATGACAAAATGCGTTTCAATTTCATTTTGAAGGTTTTATGTACGAGTTGTTTTCATCAGAAATAACAGGTAAACAGGTTCAACTACCCAGGAATTACAGTATTTCATACATACACTCATTGCACGAATTTGGCAGCAATGTACGTCTGCTTGAATTTTCAGCAAGAGCTAGGAGTATGTTCCACCTGTGTTCATCTTCTGCTGTTTTGATGAACCCATCCTGTATTTTGATGCACTGAATTTTTCTATCATAAATAAACTATGTATACACAGTATTATCCATCTTTGATAAATTATGCATTGTATATTGAGAGCGTAGACTGCCTATGTAAGATTTCCATCCCAGATTTGTACATTCCAGATTTCGTCAATATGTTGCATTAGTTATTCAAATGCTATATTCTATTCTTCAAAGACCGTCCTGCAATACTAGCCATAATATGTTATTCAGCATGGTGGAGATAGCCGTGCCAGGTCTCGGCCGCACCAAATGGTTCTTGTTAGCTGAAACTGTGTCTGCCATTTACAGGTACGGTGTCTTGTATGTTTTTGACTCAATTGTCCTCGGCGGCGTTTATCTCGCGTTCCTGTCAGACTAATTGGGGTGGGGGTGGGGGTGGGGGGGAGATTAGGTTCATTGTACAGTCCTGTGATAGAAGTTCTGTTGACAACTGTACCAATCTACAATATGAAACAAGTTTGGCTTCAGACAGTCAAGGAAAGCTGCTTCTCACTTCAATTCAAAGTGACAAATTCCGCAATTCTAGGTCTTTCTCGGGTTCTGTCTTGATATCAGTCATGGAATCTATGCAAAACTATGGACATCCTTTGGCTACATGCAGTTGTCTGCTTGATCACACAAATGTCACACTTACAGGATTGGTATTGCTAAATTTACACTGATCTGCAGATATCATGCTGCAGAAGGAGTGGGGATTGCAGCCACCAAGTGCTGGCCTTAGGCCTCATTCACACGGGCACGCGTAGGGCGTATATAGCGTATAGCGTAACGCGTATAGTGTAAAAATACTTCTAGCTTGAGTCAATGAGCTGTTCACACGACTGGCGTCAAGGGGTGTATGCGTATAACATATAGCGTTAAGTAACGCGCCCAAATACCTCTGCAGTATTTTACGTGCCTTAACGCTTGACGCCTGGGGGATTTCAACGGAAAACACCTATGATGACGTCATTACTTAGAGAAGTTGTGTGAGGTACTGCCTGGTTTTATACCAACCGCCTGGTCATATATGCAGCACGTGTGAACCTGTCACTGCTGGGGTTGACACGTTACGCTCTACGCTATACGCCCTACGCGTGCCCGTCTCATCGGGGGCTTATGCTCCAACGTCAAGTTGGGAGAGAAGGGAGATTTGTACATTTCTTATTGTGATCGTTCTATCCTGAAGTTCCAATCAGGGTCACCTGGTCTCATGTTTTCCTATTTATAATGCATCTTTCCATGACAACGCTTTGTATCTTCTTAATTTATTCTCTGGAATTATCTATACTGAATCTGATTACTTTTTATCGACACAGTGAGTTTTGAATCTCAGTTGTTTAATATTGTAAGTTTATTGCAATAATCGAATGTACAGATTTGTTTTCCTTGTCATCGAGGGCAGTGGTTTTCACCCCGAGGCCCATCAGGGTCTTCGGGGTATTGTCATCACGCTGGCGGCTGTCTGTGCGTCGTCTGTCGTCGTCGTCCGTCGTCGTCCGTCGTCGTCTGTCGTCGTCCGTCGTCGTCGTCACGCAAACGACGTGAACGCTCTAACTTGAGAATGCTTCGGAATTTTCATCTCAAATTTTGTATGGTGATACCTCATGACATGACGCTTCTCGCTATTGAAAATCGGCCGGATCTGATTCATACTTTGGCCACCAGGGGGCACATAGTGAAAACACAAAATTTGCGATTACTCCTGAACTGGTCATCGAAACTTCATGAAATTTGTATGGTGGGTGTATCCAGTCAAGGTACACAACATATCAGACGGGTTTTTGATTTGACCTACATTTCAAGGTCGCACAGGTCAAGAGCTGAAATCTGATTGGTCAACGACGTGAACGCTCTAACTTGAGAATGCTTTGGAATTTTAGTCTCACATTTTGTATGTTGATACCTCATGACATGACGCTTCTCGCTATTGAAAATCGACCGGATCTGATTCCTACTTTGGCCACCAGGGGGCACATAGTGAAATGACAAAATTTGCGATTACTCCTAATCTAGTCATCGAAACTTCATGAAATTTTTATGGTGGGTGTGTCCAGTCAGGGTACACAACATATCAGACAGGTTTTTCATTTGACGTACATTTCAAGGTCACAGAGGTCAAAAGGTGAAATCTGATTGGTCAACGACGTGAACACTCTAACTTGAGAATGCTTTGGATTTTTAGTCTCCAATTCACTCACAATATCGACTGCAATTACCTAAAACCACCAACCCTCCAGATAACAAATTAATGTACAACTACTTCATTTCAGCTTCATTACAGGGTATACCACTTCCCATATCTTCTTTCAGTAAAACACACAGGCCGAGGGGTTATGCCCGCAACAGCGGGGCTATTTTTGTTGTTGTTGACCACATTTTTTTTGGGGGGGGGGAGGAGGTATTTGATATTTTGAATCTCAATATTCACTGAATTGGACTTCGCTGACTTATTCAATGAAAAAAAATTGAAGTGGAAATGTGAAAGTTTAAAGGGACACATGCGAAAACAAAATTAGTAAATTGCGAATATGTATTTGAATTCTCTAAAATGACCCCTGGGATTGTTTCCCAATACTTATCAGGACCATTGTGTTCATAACGGTACACATGCTGTACATGCCAGGTTTCAATGATTTACCTTGGACATGAGGATCGGAATGACACTGTGAAATTTCTTAATGAGAAAGTGCCCGACGGGCGATAACTTTTCGCATGTCTCCCTTTAACTTGCAAGATCTTGAGGTCCTATTTTTTTTATTCTTGTGATCTCCGTCTGTAAGGAACAATTTCTTAAATCTAGTCTGCTAATCCGCCCGGACCAGCGGCACTGCAGTCATGGTCCTTGTATAAAAAAGCGGTCAATCTCTTTCTTCTGCAAAGCATCCTTCATGTAGGCTTAATTGGTCTTATTTGGTGCTTGGGAATTTGAGGAGGATCAGATCTCTGTACATACATGTACATGTATGTAGCATAATGACTTGTACTTGTTACACTCTCTACTGCAGATATACTGTTTGCCTGTTCGTCAGTAACTTGTGTCTGATGCATAATGTGTCGCAGTTGTACAGTTGGCGAATATTTGTATGTCATGGAATGATTCATGTCTGACGATTCAAAACGATAACCCACCAATTGAAGACTGTAGTGTAGAAAGCCTGTAAAGCTAGCTTTGACACTCTAGCTTATGTGTTTTGGACATAAGTTTTGGGGAACAAGCCATACATACAAGTAGCTGTTTATTCCCGACAAATTTTCGCTTCAATTAGCTGAGAAATGCGTGCATATCCTGCTATTGAATTCAACATCATTGCATTATGTATCAGTTCCAACATTTTTTTTTGGGGGGGGGGGGNCATGACTGTTTTAATGTTTTAATGTAAAAAGAGCACATCTACCGGTAATCATAGGAGAAATGAAAGATTTGAACATCCATGCACTGTTTTAGTGCTTGATTTTGCTCATGATAGTTTCTCTATGTATTGACAGGGGGACATACATTCTTCTTTGTAACTAAAACTCTGCCATTGGCAAATTTTTGCACCACAAGTATGTTAAAAGGTAAGAAGTTACCGTACTATTTTTGTACAAGTACAGATAGATAATTTTATGATGTAGCTGCAGTTGATTCTTTGGGTTTTTTCAGTTCCTTTGTTGATTAAATGTAAACAATGATACTTTTGTCTCAATGCATGTAAATTGAATGAAATTGTTAAATGAGTGGCCAAGCTGCCACATACATTAATTAATTAATTAAGTTCATTCTTCAAATGTAAGAAAACTGGAATGTAAGAAGAATTTACCCGTACACAATCCTGTTTCGGGATAGTGAACGGGTTTAGTCTCTTAGAAAGAAAACTTTGAAAAGGAGGTTAGCTCCAAACATTGATGAAATTCACTTACGGTACTAAACACTCCAATTTTCTTTTATGTTTTAAATTTGACTTCAGCAAATGTGTGTGAAAACAAATGGCCCAGGAGTACAGACAATATAGAGTTTCTAATGTCACAGGGGTTGATAATTTTGAGCTACTTAATGCTTGATCTTCTCTCCGTCCCTTTCATTGTAATGTGCTTAACTGTTTACCGTAGTACCGGTACGGGTACAGTAATTTCTATGTTAGAATGCCCCAAGTCTGCTATGAGAGACATTTCTTTTACGGGGAAATGCTGTGTGTGGAATGATTGGGAGTAACTTCTGATTACCCTGATAGTCCTGATTTCTGTGCTTTTCCATTGATAGCGTGTGTTCATGCAGCATCCATTGAGTATGTACATATATTGTGGGACTGCATTGCATAACACTCCAAAACTTTTTACATATTTTTTTATAGTAGGCTAAATCAAACATTCCCTCCCCAAATGTGTATGTACGTATATAACGGATAGCCATTTGCCTGTAAATAATGATCTCATAGGTTCTTGCATCCTGAGGAAATCAGTACTTCTTACCCCTCGTTCCTATGCCGTCGCACAGTATGTGTGCGGTGAGGAATGGAGTGAGCACTAAGAACCTTTGATATTCTCAGGATGGGTTCGTGCGTGAGACAGGTTTTGCCACTGAATATTTGTTACGGTGTATCCCCATTCCGCCTACGCTCCATTTCGCCTACAAAAATTCCCCATTTCGCCTACCCTCATTTTGCCCACCCCCATTTCGCCTACCGGTACTCTCCATTTCGCCTACCTCCCCATTTCGCCTACCTCCCCATTTCACCTACTCCCCATTTCGCCTACTCTCCATTTCGCCTACTACGGTACTCGTTTCTCCTACTCTCAGTTTTAACAATGAATTTGGAAATTTGTCTTCTTACTTCTTATGGAGCGAGCTTTGAAGGAGACGGCCAGGGCCTACTTTTGCCTACCCCCGAAATGGGGGTAGGCGAAATGGGGATGAACCCCCCATAAAGAGTAAGGAGAAAAATTTGCAAAATCATTGTTAAAACTGAGAATAGGCAAAACAGGGAGTTGGCGAAATGGGAAGTAGGCGAAACGAGGAGTAGGCAAAATGGGAAGTAGGCGAAAAGGGAAGTACCGGTAGGTGAAATGGAGAATAGGCAAAATGGTGATTAGGCGAAATGGGGGTAGGCCAAATGGAGAGTAGGCAAAATGGAGAATAGGCGAAATGGGGATGAACCTTTGTCATGTCAAAAGTTTTGATTTGAAATGGTGTAGACCAAAACAACATGTGAAGCTCTTGCTCAGGAAAACACCAATGGCTGTGTTGACCTGTTCCACATTGTCTATATCTGTGTTGTGTCTTCATTTCAGTTTCATTCTAATCAACCTACCTGCTGCTGGTACTTCAGTGACTAATGGATGATGTGACCAACGAATCCTATGAACATAGTTTGTTGAAACAGTTTCAACTTTATGAATTGATTGATATTATGATCAATAAATTTTGTATGCATCACTTTATTTACTGTTGTGTTATTGCTTTTTTGTGGCATATCAGAGGATATTGAGGAAGGTCAGTCATGTCGGCTTACATCTCACACAAAGTGTGGGAGCGTATGAAGAGGAGTGAGACCAAAACCCTTAGGTGGGAGCACAGATATAACGGGGGGAATGCCCCCTCCCCGTTGTCATCAAAAAATATGTTTATCATGTACATTTTGCCCGAAAAATGGCAAGTAGCAGGGGCAGATCCAGGATTTGGGAAAAGAGGGGCGTTCTATGCTAGGAACATCGAAATTTATGTCAAATTCCAGAATTTCACGGTCGATTTTACACATTTTTGTTGGCCAAAAGGGGAGGTGGGTGCCCCCCTCTGTATTCGCGCCATAGGAGTGCGGTCTTGCCACTCCTAAGAGAGGCAAATACCCCAAGACAAAAATTCTAGCTACGGCCCTGCTTTTCTGATAAAAGGACTGCCCAAATGACAAAGATAACTGGTGTGCATAAGTCTGTCTTCGGCAAACTCCACGGAACCAATGGAGGTCATAAACAAAAAGTGACACCGACAACCACAACTAAGGGAAGATTTACTCGAGTAAAGAACGAACCATTGATTCAGTTTACGTGTGACGCCATTTCACAGAAAAGAATAAAATTGTTGCCTCCTCCCAAATTTACCGTATTTTACAGAAATATGTCCGCCCACGACCAGATTCGAGCGATGCTCGATGAGCTGATGGGCACAGGGAGAGACGGTATGTATAAGTAGACCCTCGATGCTAAATTATAACGCGGAAGATGTGGCGGTTTAGCCGCCCTAAAAAGTCAACAATTCCGCACGCAGGCACAATAATGCACTGGCTAATGCATGCCATGTGGTGACGTCATAATTCATGGTGATGGTGCCGTAGTGCCTCTACCATGTCTACCATGTCTACTCTAGGCCCTAGGCTTAGAATGCTAGTTAGGATGCTAAGCCTGATAGAGATGGACTACATGATGCTAATCCAGATGAAACAAAGAAGATTCGAGCACATTTTTTCTCGGTGTGCCTATCGGTAGCCCCCAACCCAGGCAGGGGCCAGGCCTATTTCTGTTTTCCAGCAGAAAGAATCTCCTGATGATCACCATCCCACTTCATATCGTAGGCTTGGCCTATTATTCCTATCTTTATTTCCTCTTCTATTGCCGATCGGTGATGGATGTGGTTGGTGGGGGTGGCCACAGACAGAGTTAGTTATGTGTACTGTAGACCTAGTACATTGATTGACCACTTTTGTGTGTGTACCTGTCGCTTCCTTCCGATAGGGGTTTGCAAAGTTGCTCCAAACTTCTAAAGATCACCAAGACAAGAGTAAGACTAAGACAAGTTGAATTGGGAGTTGAAGAAGACCACTACGCTAGTGGAGTGTTTTTTGCAGGACCTCCCAATGCAGTTGACTCTTCAGTTATTTCTCATGCCGAAACATTTCACCATTGAAATAACTGACTTGTGAATGTGCTTGGGTCATCTGCTTGATTGGTGAAAATTTGCTTGAGATTTCTTCATGAACAAGTTCACGATGTGACATTTGTGGGACTGACACTGACAGTTCTTCAAATGTATTTGATATTCTGCCACACCAATCCTAATCTTAGCCTTTTATCTGATATATTCTCTTATTCCAGCTGTCTAGAAAGTATACAATACAATAGTCATTCAGGTGTTGTGGTGAAAAATTCATTCCACATAAACATGAAGCCATCTGTGAATTTAATGTTTAATTGATTTGCCTGTAGTATATTGTTTCAAAGGTGGAGCTAAACTGTCAGTGACCATTATTTTCATTCTATGGAGCAGTTCAGTACAATGTCGGGAACTAGTCTTCCTAAAGTACATGCTGAAAATGGATCCAGTGAGTTGGAGACTAGTGGAGAGTCAATGGACAACCATACATGCCATACATGTATGTTTATCAAAGAGAATTGTATCCATATTATTGATTTTTTAATTCCCTGTTTTTTAAGGGAACATCATGTATAACAATGTGATGTATACCAGTGTGATGGTCCACAAG